>JASDQU010322617.1:0-12922 GCA_032191745.1 Picea mariana | reverse complement strand
CTGATATCAAATCAATATGATGGCTGATAATTCTGATGGGTGGAAATGAGTTAGGCATCTCATCCACCACTATGTTAGCAAAATTATCCAACAATTTCTGAACTTCTTTAGGTAAATCATCCATCGAATTACTTGTAAGGGTAAATTTGGGTTTCCTCACCACAACAAACTGCATCTCCTGTAATTTCTTGAATTCTTTCAGGAGTTCTTTCCCACTCATGAGAAGTATGCTTGTGCTGGCTTACTCTTTCACTTTCTTCTCTTTTATTGGCAGCAACATGTGTGTGTTACCATTCTTCTCCAAGGTGTATGTATTTTTTCTCCCATCATGAATGACATTCCTGTCAAACTACCATGGTCTTCCCAACAGAATGTGACATACATCCATGGGAATTACATCACACAAAATTTCATCTCTATATCCTCCTATCTTAAATTCAACCAATCATTGTTTAGTAACCATTACTTGGTGTCCTTTCTGCAACCATGAGACTTTGTATGGCTTTGGATGTGTAGTTGTATTCAGCTCCAATTTCTCCACCATCTCTGTGGATACTAAGTTATCAGTGCTCCCACTGTCAATTATGACCTTGCATACTCTGACTTTAGTCTTGAAAGTTGTCCTAAATAGTCTATTCCTCTGCACTGAATTTTCAAATTCTTCCTCTGGTTTTAAGAGAACCTTTCTCAACATCAGGTATGTTCCATCCTCTGCTCCTTTTGCTTCAACATTCCTTCTCTATGCTTCCGAAATGTGAGCTTCACCTCCCCCTTATTTCTTTTTCTCGAGACATACCCAAGACATGTGTTCTATCTTTCCACATGCATAGAACCTTACTTCTCCTGCTTTGCTTCTTCCTCTTCCTCTATAAGAAATTCTTCCACCACCCTGTCTTCCTCAGGAACCTCCTCCTCTCTCCGAGTGACTATGTGGTTTCTGAGTCTTGTCTTTTGATTTATGTGCCTTGTCATGGGAAACTCCCTTGCCTTTGTTTGGGGCTGGGATTCTACCTCTACCTCACTGGTTTTTATTTTCTAGCCAAATTCTCCTCTGTCTTAAATGAAAACTGATAAGCATCCTCCACTATCCTTACTGACATCATGCTGATCTCATCCTAGATTTCATACCTTGGGCCATTTATATACCTGGAAACTTTTTCTTCATCTTTATATCTTTGTCTATTTCTGATGTTCAACTTGTAGAACTCCTCTGTGTACTCTTTAACTATCACACCCTTCTGTCTCAGGTTCTGCAGCTTCCTGAATAGATTGATCTGATAATATTTGGGAATGAATTTAGTCTTCATCTTAGCTACCATTATGTCCCAATTATTTATCTTATGTTTTCCCTTTCTTCTCCTCTCAGCTTGCAGTTCATCCCACCATGGTGTTGCATGTCCTTTTAGTCTGGTGACAACATGTCTTACCCTTTTCTCCTCATCGACATCTTCAGAGTCAAAATATTTGTCCATGGATCTTATCTAATCTAGCAACTCTTCAACATGCAAATTTCCTTCATACGTTGGGACCTCTATCTTGGCTCTAGATCCTATTCTAACATTTGCTATCAGCAAGCATTCTTCGACAACATTTTCCCCTGTAGCTTCTTCGACTTCTACTTCTTCACTCTCTACATCGCTAATGTCTCCAGCATCAGGTGCCCTCCTCTTCACTGCCTCCATCGCCTCTAATATTGCATGAAGCTCTCTCATTTCTCTTTATATAGAATGACTAGCTAAAGGTGGCTCCACTCCTCTCCTTGGTGGCATTGTGTTGACTGTCTCTCACACACTGAGTACAACTTCGATTTATTTTGTCTCTTTTCTCCCTTTCCTACTGTCTGCAAACAAAAAAAATGATGCTCTGATACCACTTGATGCAGCGCCCCACCTCGACGAGGTCTGTGCGACCTCTCGGGCAATGGATCTTCTCTCCCTAAGATAGAGAATCTCTTCAGGTCCCCACTAGAACCTCCAAGAAATAACTCCACAGGTCCTTTCGCGAAACCTCACCCGCGCGAACTAGCATCGGGCACAAGCTTCCACCACGTGACCACCACTTGTGACTACAAGCCTATCTAAAAGGTGCTTCATGAATTCAGACTTTGGATGTCCTGCTGCGAGTCGCTCTCGACTCTCCTGACCCCCAAACTCTGAACTAAGAGCCTAGAAAACACTATCTCCATTCCTTTAACCTTCCTTGATGTGACCTCCAACTATGACCTGAGGTCCATCTCTTGAGCGCTTCGGGACTTTGCACTTCGCATCCTCAGAAGTTATCTCTCCTCATTTCTATCGATGTCTGAACTCCAAAATCCGCTCATGTCATATCAATGACCCATAATGCCTGCAATCGAACAGTCCATATCTCCTCTTCCCAAATTGGGACTTCGCGATTTGGGACTTTAGAAGGCAGCTCCCTTCTCTTTTACCAATTCTTGATCTCCAAAATATTCTAACCAATGAAAGGAACCAACGGTCTGATCTCCTCCCAGATCAATGGTTGAGATCCACTTCACGACTTCTTGATTTGGAGGTTTTCAACTGTCCTCCTTGCGAATCTTCTGAAGTCTGAATCCTCAAACTCTCAGATCTACTTCCACATGTCAACCTCAATGATGGATGGTCTTGATTGCTTCAGAACTTTGGGACTTCAGCGAGTCTACTCCCCTATGCATTTTGAAAAGATTAAGGTGCATGCACCTTACCTGGATCCAATGGATGTCGGTCCACGTGCTCCCAGATCCAACAGATAGGATATATTCCTCTCCTATGCGTTCTCTTCTGGGTGTCTGGATGTGAATTTCAATGACCCAGATCTCCTCATTGTTGCTGATTTGATGACAACTGTCACTCTCCCTCTTGATCTTACGCTTTCTCCTGACTTGGAATAATTCCTAAGTGTCAAAGGATTCAACCTTTGATTCTTTTGTGAGCCAGTGATTTTGGGTCTCGACGGTGTTTTCCCTCCCAAGCTTTTGTCAATTGAATTTGACCTCCCCATGGTGCACACTTGCACTCTGCATGCAAACTTTCACTACTCCTGAGCTTTTTCATCTTCTACTCTCTTGACTTATTAAAGAGTCACTTCAACACTTAGTCGATTTTTGGATCTGTGCACTCCTTGCAACAGATTCTTACGCAAGGTTTGATTTCTTGCAGAGCACCTTGCAATAGTCACTTTGCACTCCTCGCAAAGGGACAATTTCATGTTATGTCTTCTGAGCTTCAAAATCAAAAAAGATTCTATCAACGCACTCCTTGCGTTCTATGTGCACACATTGCACAGATTCAACAGAAGAGAAACAGTTGAAACTTATGCAAACATCTCACAATTTCATACGTTTGTGACGAAATTCATTCATTCATGAAAACAATAATAATAACAGGGGATTGCAAACAGTAACAACACTATGAATTTGGATCAATAATCCTCTTTTACATTCATTCAAAAGTAAAATGGATACAACTATGACCAAACAACAACCAAAAACTTAGAAATTTCCTACTAACTCATAGTAGCCTCATTTGGGTGTACAAAAACTCTATTTATCTCAGAGCATTATTAGGATCCCCCCGCCCCCCGACTACTCGTCTACTTGAAAAAAAAACCTAACTGATACCTTAGTTCAGTTACATTCAAGACTAGGAGTGAAAACTACCAGATCACTCGTGATCATTCAACTTCCAAGCATTTTATCTTCTTCCTTTTTTCAATCAGCTCCAAAAGATTTGCAGTAACTTCCAGTGTTTTAAGATTCTGAAATGATTCCCAGGCACAGAGTTGTCCTGCCACGTGTGCTTGCTGACGATTCTCCTACATCACCCACCAAATTAAGTACATTTTCATTTTACATTTACAATTGGGTTCGGCCTAGGGGTATTACATGTACCATACCATATGCCAAATATCCAAGATGTGCCAATGTCTAAAAAATATGCCTCAAGTATGACCCATAACAACCAAGATCATATACGAAGTATATGCCTCAAATATATGTCAATATCACAAAGATGTGCCTCTAAAAATGAACCATAATATCCATAAAGGAAGTATCAGGGATATTTCTCAAGCATGTACCAATATCACCAAAATATGGATGTGAACCATATGCAACCATATACCAAAAGTACTTCTAAGACATGCCTTAAACATGCACCATACCATCCATGATACAATCTTCAACAAAGCACATAAAAGACATACCTTTACTCATGAAGAAACAAGTGATACATACTAACTTAGATCTTGTAACAACATTGTTGTACCATCTTACCTTGCTGCAACGTAAACCAAGAATCCTTCATCAAATATGGCTTAGTCTCATTGGACAGATGATGGATATCATGCAGGGCCTTTTGTGACAAACACTAAACAACCTACAGGGAAGCCTCGCGGGACACTAGTAGCCTGACCCGCTGGGGTCAGGTAAACTAGGGTTTCTTGAAACCCTTCCCTCTCTGCAACTCTAATACTTTTTCACTCCTTTCTTCCTCAGATCCACTTCCTCGGATATGTTGCGAAAATATTTACCAAAATATCACTTGAAAGATATATAAGAATTGAAATTTTGTGTGTAAATATGAGAGGCTTCTTGAGGTGTATTTATAATTTTCCATGTGACTTATTTTCTTCACTTTAGGGCCGACCTGTAATTTCTTGTTATAATTGTTTTACCCTTTAATTAATGACTTGTAACTTGTTTTTGCAACCGTTTAGGGGCTTATTAACAATTCTCCGGGGCTTCCAACTTCATTACCTCATAACTCCTCAATCGTGAGGAACCATGTGGCATACCACCTACCATTGGAAATGGAATGATGATGACTATCCATCTATGATGGTTTTGTATACACTTGAAGTATTCTTTAACCTAATTTTTGTTAGTCAACTTCGGGCCTCATGACCGCACCTATGGATTTCTTCTATACTTCTTCAAATTGTCTTTCTGTGATGGCCATGCTTAAAGCTACTCCATAAGGGGACCACTTTGGAAACTTCTTCAATTATACCCAATATTTCTAAAGGATTCTATACTTCCTCTAAAGCTGACATCAATGACAATCAATTTTCCAACATAAGTGTTATGATTATAAGGGTTAAGGTCATGAAGTTTATAAGTACTTGGGCTTATGGAATAGAGGGGATAGGGGGTTTACATGGGTTACACAATATAGGTATCAAGGTTTAGGTGTAAGGAATTATGTTATATACATCGGTTCATGGTGATATCATGTCACTATACATTGATTATGACTATAGGGGTTTGGAGTTTAAAGGTTAAGGGTTATTGGATTTAAAGTTAGTATGTGATAATGATTATATAGGTAATAATTTTTAAGTATTATATTATTTTTTATCATTGTTATGCATTAGTGTTTCTAGGGATGGTGATTATGGTTCATACAAATTAGATATTGTAAAGATTATTAGGTAGAGGTGTTATTGTAGCTAGAAAATACAAGAGTTACAAAAAAATATGGGTTCTAAGGGATAGAGGTTAGGGTTAGTTGTGTTAGGTGTTAGAATATCTAGAAGGTTATGTTCAGGGTTATAACAGTGAAGCATGATAGAGGTTAGGTGTGAAGGGCCATAGGGGTTATGCCCACATTTATATATGCCTATAATCATAGATTATAGGGATTAAGTGTTATATTATAGCTTATTTGTTACACAATATAAGTGGCATGTGTTAAGTTATAAGGATGATGAGTTATGAGGGTTATAATCTCTAATGATTTAGTGTTATAGGTTCATGGGGGTTAAAGGTGATATATTATAGGAAAATAATGATTATTTGGTTTATAAGTATTAGGAGGTATATATGTAGATGGTTATAGGTTATTGGTAATATGGTTTAAGGTATATAAGAGTTAGGTATATTAAATATAATATTTATGGATTAAAGGATAAGAATAAAGTAATAAGGGTTAAAAGTATAACATTATTAAGGATTATAGAAACTAGGTATTAAGACTTACGGGCAATAGGTGTTAGAGGTCGTTGGAAAATTGGTTTTCATTGATGTCAACTGATGCAGACCCCCCTTCTCTCCTAAGGGGTTGTGTGACCTCCCGGTCAAGGATCTTCGACTCCGAGCCAAATCGGATCTCTGAAACCTTAGTGGTATCACTTAGGATTTAACACAGGCCCTTTCATTCCTCTATTGTAGGTTCTATGGCACCCACGACCTCTTCCTTCACGTTGTTGTACTCTCAAATTTCAAGTGCTAGCTTCTCTCTCCTTAGCCCTCTCCCTCATGTGACCTCGAGCTATGAACTCGAGTAAACATGCTATTGTGGAGTGGTCAAAAGTGGGTTGAGACCACACCGCTTTTCTCCCCTCAATTCAACTCCAGTTGCCATGTACCCCTTTGCCGATATCGTGGTTTCGATTGCAACCCGCTCTCGGATTTTTAACGTCCGAGTACTTTCTAGCCAAGAAATCCTGCATGACCGTCGATCTCGTGATCTTGGTTGGAGCCTCTCGATCAAAGGTTCAGATCTCCTTCCCTTCCTTCTCTCTGGATCATGCCCTCCTAGATCTCCACGATATTTTGACGTGTATCCATTTCAAATAAATGATCATGATTGATTTCACCTTTCGAGCTTCGGGAGTTTCAACCCTCAACTCATGCTCTATCCGCAGTGGCTATCTTTCGAAAATGGAAGATCTGCTGACACCTATCCTCCTCAAATAGCCGCTTTGGGACTTCGGACTTTGAAAATCTAAACTATCAGCTTTTTTGAAATGATTTTATCTGAAGCTCACGATCTATTGACCCATGTCTCCTATAGATTGATGGTTGCAATTTCTTCGGGTGTTTGGACTTCAGAAAAATCAACTTTCAAGTTTCTCTTTCCCTCGAGGTGCATGAATTTCTGCCGCGTGTCCTCCTGAATCAGACGACTATAATTTACTTGGGGTATTTACCCAGAGTCGGTGGATTTGTGCCGCATGTCCTTCTGAATCAGATGCTTATGATTCACTTTGGACCTTTGGGTTCTGGAGATCTCAACTCTCAACTTCTCCAGAGTGATTTTATCTGAAGTTCGCAATCTGTCGCCATGCATCCGTCTGGATCAGACGGTTCAGATTCACTTTGGACTTTGGGTTTCAGGAGTTTCAACTCTCAACTAAAATCCTCGAAGTGATTTTTCCCCAAAGTCTCAGATCAACGTCCTACCGACTTTGATAGAATGGACGATCTAGATCAATCCTTTCGACTTCAATGATTTATGTTGGTCGTCTACCTGACACAACTCCTCATGTCTTCTGACGCCGAAACGTCGAACAAGTTCTCCTTTTGGATAGTTTCTCCTCTGAACTGAACGATGGGTCGCTCTTTGGCGATTTCTCCTCCTATGTGCACATAGAGGCTAAAGCTTGTGCACTTTTCCCAAATCCAACGGTTTGGAATGATCTCGCTTCCTCCGGGATGGATATTAGCTGATGACTCATGAAACCTTCAGAGCTTCACTCCCTTGGAGATTTCTCCCGCTATCTTTATTGACCGTCTCCTTCAAATCCTTTGACTCCTTAGAGGGTTACTTCGACACTTGGTTGAATTTTGGATCTGTGCACTCCTTGCAATAGATTCTTACGCAAGACTTAGCTTCTTACGGTGACTGTGCACAACTTGAAGCAGTCACTTTGCACTCCTTGCAAAGGGAAGTTTCATGCTATCTCTTCTGAGCTTCTGAGTCGAAACATACTCTGTCAACGCACTCCTTGCAGACTATATGCACACCTTGCATGAACTCAATGAAGAGAACAATTGAAACTTATCTAAACACTTCACAATTTCATATACTCAATAATATAACTCATTCATTCATGAAAACAACATTAACAGGGAATTGTAAACAGTAGCAACATCATGCATTTGATCAATTTCCCTCTGTTATATTCGTTCAAAAGTAAATGGCTACAACTATGATAAAATAACAACAAAAATCAACAACAACAAAATCACAACAAACTCCTACTAACTTGCAACTACTTCCTATTCAGTAACCTAATCTCCAACAACCTCATTTGGGCATACAATGCATCTATAGCTACAGGAAGGTTCCTAGGGTTCCCTTTGAATACCTCTCCTATCGAAGTAACAACTAACAACTACTCAAGATCTGTTGCATTAAAGTATGGGAGTGAAACTCCCAGATCTCTTGCAATCATTTAGTTTCCGAGTGTTTCTCTCTTATTCAATCATCCATTCAAAATATATCTTTAGGAAACGCCAGTTTTTAGATTCCCAATAATTAAAAAGGAACGCTATGGCACTAAGTTGTCCCTCCAAGTGGGATTTGCCGACGATGCTCTTGCATCATCAACCCTTAGAGATATACAAATATGTGGATAATATTGTTGGAAAATTGTATGATCAAGATCAATCATGAGTTAGTTGAGTGCATTTGATTTAGTTTACATGTAGCCCTAGACGTGAGGTTATGGGACCCAAAGTTTGTTGAGAAATATGGAAATGAAGGACAGTGAAATTTTAGGTAAGACACTCATTGATAAATATTCCTTGTCATTTCGTTTTCGATGATATGTGGTATGCAACGTGGTTCCTCATAGTTAGGGAGATATGGACTTGTGAAGTTGGAAGCCCTGAAGAATGGTCAAGAAGTCCTAGTTGGTTACAAGTCAATGAATGAAAGGGTAAGGTAGTTGTAACAAGAAATCTCTAAAAGCCCTAAGTTTAAGGGAAGAGGTTACCTAGAAAAATTATAAATACCCATCAAGGAATCATTCACAAATACACTCACACACTTACAATTGAATATCTATCTTGTGAATGTTATGGTCTATTATTGGGATATTTTGGCTAGTTTGTGATGACATTTGTCTGAGGTAGCAAAGGAAGGTCGAAGGTGAAATCCTCAGAGTTGCGGTAAACATGAGTAACCCTAGTTTCTTAAGTTATCCATGGGTCACAGTTGACAAAGTAGTGGACATTTGCGGGTCACAGTGGAAAAAGTAGCGGACATCCATGAGTCATAGTGGAGAAAGTAGTGGATATCTACAGGTCACAATGGAGAAAGTAGTAGACATATGTGGGTCATAGTGGAGAAAGTAGCAGATATATGCGGGTCATAGTGGATCAAGTAGCATATTCTTTTGAAAAGGATTGAAGAAGGTGCCATATTGTTTATTCTAAAGTTGGGGAAGGTTTGTTGTTCTGAGATGATATGCACCAGGTCCTCTTCATGAGTAGATGCATGTTTTACATGTGTTTGTTTAAGGATTGTTTCATGGATGGTATCGCACATGCTTAAGGAATGCCTTGGAACCCTTTTGGTACATGGTACATGGTTTCATATGATTGAGGTGATATTGGTACATGCTTGAAACATATTCCTGCTACTTGGTACATGGATGTTATGGAACATTGTTAGAGACACATATTTGTATTGGCATATGTATGAGGCATTCCTTGGTGACGCTGATGCAAGGTTGATGTACTTGGTGTAGTACATGGTCGATACATGATATGGTACATATGGTGATGGTTGATGTACTTGGTGTAGTACATGGTTGATACATGGTATGGTATAGGTGGTGATGATTTACGTACTTGATGTGGTACATGGTTGATATAGGGTATGGTATAAGTGTTGATGTACATTGTTCATGTGCATGGTTGATGCACAATTTGGAATAGTTGTGGTGAATCGTTGATGCACAATTCGGTACAGGTGTTGGTGCATGATTGATGCAATTTTTTTGGTATAGGTTGTGCTACATGGTTGATGATTGGTANACATGGTGGGCTTCCGATCTCGAAGCCCACCATGTACAGGTGTTGGTGCATGATTGATGCAATTTTTTTGGTATAGGTTGTGCTACATGGTTGATGATTGGTATCGTAAAAGTTGATGGTTTAGTACATTCTTTGGTACATGGTTGAGACACATACCCTGTGATGGTATGTTGGTGATCTTGGTACATGCTGGGTAGAGGCATATTTTGGTGATGTTGGACATATATTTGAGAGGTGTCCTTGGTATATGATCCATGTGAGAGGATATGGTTGAGTATCTGTAATAGTGAAAGGTTGGACAGGTTGATCAGTGACAAGTTGATGTGATTGGTTGGATATAGTGACAGGTTACAAATTGATGTGACAGAGGCAGTGATAGTGATAATGATAGTGATAGTGGTAGTGACAGTGGCAGTGATTGTGTTAGTGACAATTTTTCTACACTTATATTTCATGGCAGTTGGATGGGGTAATGAAAGGGGGTTGTATCCTCCTTCTAGTTGGAGCCAGAGAATCAGGGAGTTGGAGCTTCCTTTAGGTTGGAGCCTGAGAATCAGGGGGTTGTAGCCTCCTTTTGGTTGGAGCCAGAGAATTCAGGGAGTTGTAGCTTCCTTCAGGTTGGATCATGTAAATAGGGTGTTATGCCTCCTTCTAGTTGCAACTGGAGAATTTGGAGGTTGGTGCTTCCTATGAATGAATTCTTGATATATATAAGAAAGAATTATGCGGTTTTCTCCCATTTGGGTTTCCACATAAATATCGATGTACTGTGTATTTGATGTGATGTGATGTTGTTTATGATTATATTTTCATGATATATTGAATGAAATCATAGATGATACATTGATGATATATTACTGAAGAATTTTGATAAAGTTGAATGATATATATTGTGGTTAAAAGTGGTATAATTTCTCATACTAATTCACCCCCCCACTCTCAATATTCCAATAATTGGTATCAGAGAAGGTTCCTTCAAGGAAAAATATTAACCACTGGAAGGTATATCATGGAGTGAAGTATGAATGGAGTACCAATGTTCAATAGTCATAATGGCATGGACTATGAGATTTGGCGCAGAAGAAAAAATGTTTTTTTTGCAGGCACAGGGATATGATATTTGGTATTCAATTGTTATAGGATATAATGGTTCAAAGAAACCAAATAATGCAACCAAGAAGGAATTGAAGAAGAACAACAAAATAGAAATGGATTTCATCATGGAAGGATTACCTAATGTTCATAAACTAAAGAACTTTGGGATAAGCTACATAATATCTATTCCCCCCCCCCACCCATAACAAAGACATAGAATGCCAAAGAAGGTACAGGACAAGAAGAAACATGCTCATCATGTCAGACAGACTCATAAGAAGAAGAGTGTGAAGTGGATATTGAGGTAGAATTTAACTATGCCATCACTCAATTTATCAAAGAAAAGAAGGAAAACCAATTCCTCAAGTAAGAATTGATTAAGATAAAGGAAAGTCATCGAATCTCAGAAGAAGTACATCAGATTATTACATGTTTACAATATTAGTTGAAAGAAGCCAAATAAATTGAAGAAACACTCAAGAGTCAGAAGAAATACATGGAAGCCAAAATAGTAGCAAAAAAGGATGAATCGTAAAAGAGATAGCATATATTGACAGATCATCTCAAGGAAATAATTGAGGATTTAAATCACCTTGAAGAATAATTCAGTCAAGAAGACAGAATACTTGAAAAACAAATCATCTCCTTGAAGATCCAACTTGAAGAAACAAAGCGAAAAAAATAAGTCATGAAGAGTCAGATGAGGAGGAAATAAGAAGAGGTTGATAATATTGAAGAAGAAGTTGTCAGATTGAGAGACAAAATTGTCAAGCTCAGCAAGAACACTGAAGAGATAGAAATATCCACATCAACAGTAGAAAATGAATAGAATCATTCTAGGTTGCTAGAAAACAAGAATGAAAAAAGAGAAAGATTTATGCACAAGTACTCAAGGGAAAGAATCATGGTCAACAAAAATCCAAGAAAAATGATAAAGATAAATATACAAACCAAAAATAAGCTTCAATCATGATCAACAAAAGAAGGAATTCATAAGGACTACACCATTCACTCCGAGGTATGTAAATTTTTTTTATGGTCATTGTTTTTATTGTACTAACTTTGGACATAAAGTTGCAGATTGCAGGGTTTATGGAAGAAATGTTCAAGAAAGAAATACTTACATGGATCCTCACAATATTGAATGTTACAAATTCAACAATTCTAGTCACATAGGTCATGATTGAAGAAGCATGATGCATACTTCCCTGAGAAAGAAAGCTGATATCATATATAATAAGGTTTGGAAAAGAAAACAAGAATAGGTAAAGGAATATCAAATGAACGAATATCAAATATTTGCAGTAGTATAAGAAAGAAAAGAAGTGTTGGCACAGGGGTAGACCTAGGGTTCAACGCTCAAGAGAGCACCAACAAAGCCCTAAATATTGACCCTTTCAGCAACACCTGCGAAGTAGATGAAGTCTCACCTGAGGTAGAGGTAGGGTTGGTTGCAAGACTCGGGTGTATGCAACCTTAGCTGGGACACATATATGTGATTATCTTTCTTACAACGCACTTAGCATCAATTATTCCTTAACATACATTCATTAATATACTTCGCAGAAGTCACAAAGCATCGCAGTGAATACTTATACTAAGAATGATTCAGTACTTATTCACAATAATATAGATTAGATTCAACAGATCAAGCACTAAGAATCTCATATATCAGATCTAATGTTCATTGATTCATCAACAACACAGAGCATGACTAGATCTACTTAACCACATCAAGAACTTAGCCAACAAAGAGATACATACATAAGAGAAAAGCACAAAACACTATACACACAGTTACCATGGTTCACCCCCACCTTGGGGATACATCCACAAAGCCTTCTTTATCTTATCTTGGTCAAGTAGTTACAACAAAGATCTTTAACGACCCTTACTTTGCACAGGACAGAAGATCTATGCAACTCTCTAAATCCTTCTTTCTTGACCTTCAGCATCAGACTATAACAACTTGCACTTAGCTCTCTGATCTCATGCACAGAGAAATCTAAGATACATCCGATCACACAGATCCCATTAGTAGCACTAAGCTTTCATTCA
>JASDQU010322616.1:0-13033 GCA_032191745.1 Picea mariana | reverse complement strand
CTAGAGAAGCATCAATAGCAGTGAGCACAATATGACATTTATAATAATTTTAAATACTAATTTTTCAAACTATTTGATCATACAAAGACACTAGAATATAAAAAAATCAACAACATGCATGGAAGACAAACCACTTGTAGTTTTTTCATCATCGTGTTGATGGTTCAAATGACCATGTGATAGGTGAGATAGTATTTGGCTTACTATCAAGCTTCACATATCGACTAGCTCTTTAATTAAAAGTGTTATAATAAAGGTACCAAGTTGCTCAATATTGAAGGAACCCTTTTCACTTTTCTCTTTGAAACCTTTAATATTATACTTGGAGCACCCTTGCCTTTAAAGCTTATAACTGATTTGAGAAATTTAAACTTTTTCTTTAGAATACTCGAGCGTTGACCATCGATTACTTTGTGTTTGAATATAAATATTTTCATGCTTTCCAAATTTGTACATTGCAGAAAAGAAATAGTTGTTTTTTATTTATATAACTTGATTCTATCCATAACACTATTGGCTAATAAGATCGATGTCTTATTGTCAAGCTTTGATAGATAAGCTAACCTTTTTACACTACTATAACTTCATTGAATCTACAATTCTTTTTTTTCTAATGTTACATAACCTAAGTTTTCAATCTATTATCACTTCATTCAATCTCCCTGCAATACCCCTAATCCGAACCCCAATTGTAAATGAAAATGTAAATGTACATATAGGTCGGTGAGTCATTGGCACCAAGTTTTTCTTCAATTTTGCACACAGCTAAGTAGTGCATGAGGATCGTTTACCAAAAAAAGAGTGCACACCTGAGTAAGTGTGTGTGGATTGTACATCAAGGGAAGAGTGTGCACATCCATAGTTTTGCGCGCACGAGAGTAAGTGCGTGAGGATTACCTTGAAGTGAGCATCAGATCGAGTTATATGTATATGTATATGTATTTGAGGTCAGAGAGATTGTGTGGTTATTGGGATGGTGATTCAGGATGCAAAAAGGCGATTGAACGTATATTTGTAAAATGTAATCACACTCAAATTATTAATAAAATCACATTGTTGCGCACAGATCCATCAGAATAAAATAGATGGGGGTTAAACTCCACTAGGAAGGGGAAAAGGGGCGTAGGAGTTTATGAGAGGGGCTAAGCCAAAGGGGGCTTAAGTCCAAGAGAATATTTTATTAATATTTATGAAAAGTATAATTTATGGATATTTATTTATCCTAAGTTCTCGAGGGATGGGAACGAGTCACTAGGTGGCTAAAGCTAATTCTGAAGGTGGAAAGTGTCTAGTTACGATCATGCCAATATATTTTTGAGCCTTAGTTCTTTTGGGGGTGATTCACTCATTGTTCTCCATCATTTGGACTATTTGAACGTGGGAATGCAATTACATTACCTATAGAGAAAAGATTGGAAAGGGTTTTCCATCAAGTAACCAAATATTTTGTTGTCGAAGAAGTGGGTTGTCAGGCTCGTGAGAATTCTCTCTAGGTGAGAGATTTGTTGTCGAAGAAGCGTGTTGTCAGGCTTGTGAGCATTCTCTCTAGGTGATATATTTTCTAGGAATTGTTTCCTGGTATGCTAGGTATTAGTTACAGGGCTCTGAGACTTCTCGTCTGACCTGTTGTTGAAGCCCTAGAAGGGAAGTGGGGAAGCCGAGGTACTGTTGAGAAGAGAAGGAGCACACATATTGGAGTGGGACATGCATGTGGGAAACGAGAGATTGTAGGATAGTTGCAGCAGTTGGGCACCTTGGACTGAGAAATTCTACTAATTTTCAGACCTTATCTTGGCATTAGGAATCCTTTTGCCTTGGTGAAGTTTAAGCCCCAACTCAGGGGTGACCTATTGCTGAAAGTTTATGAGAAATAGAGTCTATGGCTAGGAGGAACATCTAAGCTCTGCGCACAGCTGGTGACTCTTTATAAAAAGATAAGTGTCATTTATGTGCTTATCTAATTTATTGTGTGCTTATTTACCTATGTCTGATATGGGTTTATTTCTTATATGATGTTGCATATGATCAATTGTTGTTATTATGTTTAATGTTGTTTGTACATGTAAATCATGATGTTGTTATTCAGTGTTTGTTGTCGCACATGCAAAGTAGGAGAGTTATTAAGTATTCATGTTAGTTAATTTTGCAATAATGGTCATGAGTTTTTGAGGCGAGACTAGAATTGTCGTGCGTGCAGGGAAATAATCTGTGCACGCAAGAGGATGGATTTGTTGTGCGCACATGGAAGTAGATCTGCATGCTCAAGGAGAATTGAATTTGCATGCGACGCCAGAATGGTTGCACGCACAATAGTAACCATGTCCTCAGAGTGGTTAAATGCGTAGTAATATTCGTGTCCTCTCTTCAATTGTGAGCACAATTGTATTATGTGTTAATTCCATTGTTATAACTAGTGTCTGAAGAGGAAAATTTGTATGGCGCGTTCTAGCTTGGGATTGTGTGTATTACCTCATGTGTTTCTATACAAACTAAAGTTATAGTGTAGAGTTTGCGCACTAGATTTTTGGAGCGGCATTGCTCAGTAGTAAGATGGGGAGAAATATTTAGGGAGTTTGCAGTAGTGGAGACGTTACAAGGTGGTACAAGGACTCAACTGGGAGGTTGGGTACATTAGAGATTGGTATCAAATAATTTTGTAAGTGTTGGTAACGGGGAATGTTACAGATTGGTATCAGAGCTCTAGTTTCAACACTAAGTCTGCATGGGTTGAGTATCTACTTAAGGAAAAATTCAGACTGGTAAGTGGTCAAATTTGGAATTACAACACGACCGTGGTGTGCATAAAATAAGAATGTGCAAGTGTGCACACTAAATTTTGACATTGCAGGTTGCGGCACTGAAAATGCGCATAAAAAAATGGTGTGTGGGTGTGTGCACTAAAATTTGGGGTTGTGCAGAGAAAAACTTGTGGTGCATGTGAAATATCAATATGCAATATATATGTTAAATATTGGCATTGCACATTGGTACATGTTGAATACCAGTGTGCGCACGGGATTCAGAAAGAAGAAAGAAAGAGTAAAAGGATATTTGGGTGAATTCCAAATGACCATAATTTACTGCACATGACTCAAAAATGCGCAAGGTAGAAACCAATGGGAAAGTTTTGGACAAAGGAGTCCAATTATTCACCCATAAATTTTGAATTGGGACGTTAAAATCATCCAATAAATCAGAAGAAAGGATTCTGACAAAATTGTGCAGAGTTTTCATGAAGTTGTCGCATGAATTTGTCTAACAAATCTTATTGCTTACAAATTTTGTTGAATTAACAATGATTAGATCATGACAAAATCAACTCAGAGAGTCAAAACCATGGAAGATGCACAGAGAAATTACAACCACGATGATGAATTCAGGGGTTTGTATATCGGTATGGGTATAGATAGTACAAAATCCAATGAGCAGAGAGAAGGCAAGGAGGGGTGCATAAACTTGGTAGAAACCATAAAGGAACTGCAAAAAGATGTCCAAATCTATAAAGATGATAATGAGAGGCTTATAAAAACTAAGGATTAGAAAGATGGCTTCAATACAAAGTTGATGCAAAGCTTGGAAAAAATAGAAAAGAAAATGGATAAGGAGACAGAGTCAAGCAAGTCAAGGAGTCACAGGTCTCATGGTAAAAGAAGAGAAACAAGAAGTGTTGATAGGAATCATCACCACTCACCAAAGAATTCATTTAGTAAAGCACATAGTAGTTCAAGTCCATATCCTATCATAAAGAATAAGAGAAGGACTGGCTTGGACGAGCTACAGGGAAAAATGAACAAGATCAATCCTCCTACCTTTAATGGTGAGCACAAGAAGGAAGAAGATATGGAGACCTGGGTGTTGGGCATGAGGAAGTACTTCCAACTGCATAATTTCTCTATGGAGGTAGAAGGGAGAATTACCATCTATCAACTAAAGGGAAAAACATCAATGTGGTGGGATCAGTTTGTGCAAGTGCAAAACATTTATGAGAAGAAGGTTACTTGGAGGGAGTTTAAAAGGTATTTTTAAAAGAAATACTTAACCAAGTGATACTATGACAGGAAAATGAAGGAGTTCTTTGATCTCAAGCTTGGGAGTATGACAATAGATGAGTATGAAAGAAGATTCTCAGAGCTTCTGAAATTTGTTGCATTCATCAAGGATGAGTAAGTTAAAATTCAGAGGTACATGAGTGGGCTTCCATCATTTATCAATGAAAAGATATAATATGATGACCCCAAGACATTGAAGGAAACCATAAGGTGAGCTAAATGTCTCTATAATCAGCAAAGGGGAAGACCGACTTTCCAAAAGGCTTGGGAAGATAAGAAGAAAAGCAAGATGGAAGAAGGGGACTAAGCCACCATTTTTCAAAAATAATTATCAAGGACAACCAACTCCCAAGGAGCCCAGAATTACTGAGACAATGGGGAAAAGACCAAGGCAACGACCTATATAATGTTGGGGTTGTGGGGGAGACCACATGTACAAAGATTTCCCTCACAAAGGTGAAAAAATGAAGATTTTTCAGAATGTACAACAAGTTGCGACAATTGAATACATGGGCTTGAATGTAACAAGGATTTATGCAGCCCTGGCTAACAAGAAAACTAAGTTTCAGTCGCACGTGATTGAAGTGGAAGGTAATATTAATGACCAACCCATTGTTATTTTAATTGATTAAGGAGCACATCATAATTATCTAGATCCTAAGATGGTGGAAAGATTCCAATTACCAAGAAGCAAGCTTGGAAAACCTTGGTTGGTGCAGTTAACTACAGGGGAAAAAAGGAAAATTAATGAGATGGTTAAGGCATGTCCAATGGATATGAAAGGGCTAAGCACAAAATCTGATTTGAATATCATACCTTTGGGCTCTTATGATTGTCTCATTAGTATGGATTGGTTGGACCGACATCATGTTATTCTAGACTGTCACAATAAGGCATTTACTTGCTTGGATGAGGAAAGAAACTTAAGAGAAGTTCAAGGCATTCCAGGAATTGTAACTATCAGAGAAGTATCATCTTTGCAATTGAATAAAAGCTACAATAAAGGATGTCAAGTATTTCCAGTGCACATGGAGGATTCACCTAAGGATAAAGTGCCAAATGTTGAAGACTACACAATACCAAAAGAATTTGCAGATGTCTTCAAAGAAATACCGAGGTTTCCACCGAAAATAGATATTGTTTTCTCTATAAATTGGATGCCTTGAGAAGCCCCCATATCCAAGACTCCTTATAGGATGAATACACTAGAGCTGAAAGAATTGCAGATGCAACTTGAAGAGCTTCTAAAGAAGGGGTATATACGCCCAAGTGTGTCACCTTGGGGTGCCCCAGTATTGTTTGTGAAGAAGAAGGATGGTACGTTGAGGCTTTGTAATGACTTCAGGCAGTTGAAAAAAGTAACAATAAAGAATAAGTATCCTTTTCCAAGGATAGATGACCTCTTTGACCAGCAAAGGGGTGTGCAAATATTTTCAAAGATTGATCTCAGATTTGGATATCACCAAGTGAGAATTAAAGAATAATACATGAAAAAGACTTCCTTCATAACAAGGTATGGCCATTACGAGTTCACGGTGGTGCCAATTGGGTTATCAAATGCACCAGCTGTCTTTATGTGTTAAATGAATAGAATTTTCAGAAATTAATTAGATAAGTTTTCCATTGAATTTTTGGATGACATACTTATTTACTCAAAGTTTGGAGAAGAACATGAGCAACACTTGAGGATGGTGCTGCAACTATTGAGAGAACATCAGTTGTATGTAAAGTTGAACAAACGCTCCTTCCACCAAACGTAGATTCATTACTTGGGTCATATCATTTCAGAGGAAGGGATAGTTGTGGACCCAGAAAAGATAAAATCCATTGAAGGATGGCCAACACCAAGGAATGTCGTAGAGGTGAGATCCTTCACGAGACTCGCAGGTTACTACAAAAGATTCATTAAGGGCTTCTCAAAGATTGCATACCCAATTACATCCTCTTAAAAGAAAGGTGTGCGATTTGAATGGACTCTGAATTGTGTTAGGAGTTTTCAACACTTGAAGAGTTTATTGACCAGTGCACCGATACGAAGGATTGTTGATCCAGATGAAGACTTTGTTGTGTGCACTGATGCATGCAAGGAAGTGCTCGGTGGAGTCCTTAGTCAGAATGGGCATGTGGTGTGCTATGAATCAATGAAATTAAAAGAGCATGAAAGACAGTATGTTACTCATGATTTGGAATTGGAGGCCATAGTGCATGCCTTGAAGATGTGGAGGCACTACCTCATGGGAAAAATATTTGAGTTGAGGACAAACCACAATGGTCTGAAATATTTGTTTGGACAACCAACTCTAAATGCCAGGAAAAGCAGGTGGTTAGAATTCCTCGGTGAGTATGACTTTGATATAAAGCATATCAAGGGTAAATAGAACAAGGTGGTTGATGCACTCAATAGGAGAGTGCATGAGATGCATGCTACAACCATTAGCAGGAACAAATCAGATTTGAAAGACAAAAGTTTAGAGGCTGAAAAATTAGATCAACATTATGTGGAAATAAAGACAATGCTACAACAAGGCATTTTGCAACAGAAAATTGAATATTTTGAGTTAAAAGAGGATGAAATCCTCATGTACAGGGGAAACGTTTATGTACCAGATTCTCAGGAGTTGAAAAATATGCTATTAAAATAAATTCACAATGTGCCTTATGCTGGGCACCCATGCTACTAAAAGACAATTTCAACTGTCGATAAACAATACTATTGGCCAAGTATGAAGAAAGAAGTGGTTGATTTTGTAGCCAAGTGTTTGAAATGTCATAAAGTAAAGGATGAGCACAAACACCCAGTTGTTACAACCTTTGACCATTCCTGAGTGGAAATGGGAAGCTGTAACCATGGATTTCATTACTAAGCTGCCTAGGACTGCTAAGCAACATGATTATATTATGGTAGTTGTGGAAAAGCGTACTAAAGTTTCCCATTTTATTCTAGTGAAGTCAACGCACAAGGCAACCAACATTGTTGTTGATATATACATGTGGGAAATTGCTAGGCTGCATGGTGTACCTAAAACAATTGTGTCTGACAGAGATCCCAAGTTCACATCAAAATTTTGGAAGGGATTATTTAAAGTATTTGGGAGAAATCTAAATTTTAGCACAACCTATCATCCAAAGTCAAATGGGCAAACATAAAGGGTAAATCAAGTTGTTGTGTTGGTATTGTCACTTGGGTGCAAAAACACAACACTTGCATGTTTAGATAAGCCTGCTAAATAGACATAAGTTTGTGAGTTGGTTAGACAAACCAAATACACATGAAAACAAAGAAATACAACTAAAAACAACTAAGAAATAAATGTTAGAGAATCTTGAGAAACTAGAACCATGAAAATAAAAAAATTACCAACATATTGCTACGAATGGATCAATAGATTGATAGGAAAAACACCGTAGAGAAAGGAAAGGACTTATGAGTCCCCTTTTCCTCCTTGGGAGGGCTCTTGAGTTCCCTAATTGAGATCTCTTCTCTTTATACAATGGAATAAATGACAAATGGTGAAGAAATACAATGCCTATTCCCTCAAGAGGTGAGTGGAATGGCCTATTGCAATGGTGCTTGAAGGCTTCAAAGAGAAAAGAGGAGTCTCAAAGAAAAATTCTTGTAGCATAACGATACCTTGAAGATCTTATTTTCTTAGCACATCCATGGCTCTTATTTATAACATCCATTCATGGAAAAATGTAATTTGTTCATAGTGTGAACAAGGGGCCTTTTAGGGCACCCTCTAGCGCTTGACCAGACTCCAAGCTAGATTTTGCTTGGATATGAGTGTCAAATCGTGTTGGGGGTCAGACTAGAAGTGGTTAAGGGGTTGACAAGATCCATAAATGCGTCGTTCATAGAAGTGTGTGAATTTTCTCGTAGACAGTCGCATATTTTGCGCACAGTGCGCACTGAGGCCTGTGTTAGCCTGTGCATTATGTGCACTGTGCACGTGCTTCCTTTGGTGAATCTGCGCACTTTGATTTTTGACCCAATTATATAGTTTTTTCCTTTTGATGGATTTTGGTGTTGTAGGTGGACTAATTGTTACTGGCATTGATTTTTTTCTTCAACCGTTGTGTGCAATGTTGCGGACGATTTTTCAGTGATAACATATGCCCCCTTATGTGTGAGGTTAGGAGCATACATATAACCAAAATACATCAATTTTTCTTTTGCCGAGAGTACCATTGTAAGGAAGCGTGAAGAGAGGAACTGCAAGAGTGATCCACCAGAGGGAAAGGGAAAATTGTGGGACAAAAACCTTTCTCTAGGGAGAAAAAAGGAAATTTGTGTACAAACGAGGCAGGCATGCCCCACGCTTGTGTCATGAAACCAAAATGTGAGACTGTAACTGAAGATGTATGTTGATGTAGATAACTGAAATTCCCTCGGGGGCGGTTGATAACAACATATGACAATTCTAAATGGTGAATAATCTCTGAAGTGAGGCAAGGACGACTGTAAGAATAGTCGATAACTCGTAGGCGTTGATGGCCTAACAAATTCAGAGGTATTGAGATGGTATGAAACAACTGCAATAGTCACATAGTAAGACCCATCATAACATGGGAGTTTGTTGAAGTCGAATGTTATGGGGATCAACGGAATAAAAAAGCAATGATGATTCTCTCTGTGTCATCCGGGACTCCTCATTGAAAGGGTAATGAGAGTCAAGATATTGTCGCCCTTCTAGAAACCGTGTTGATGTCGACATGAAGGGATACATGACTCCAAGAAGAAAAGTTCTTCGTAAAATCCACTGACTAATAGGTGATATTGGGTACTCATGGGTAAAATGAATAAATTCAAGATGTTGTGGGACTCAAGACTGCCCTTGGTTGGGGTGTTGAAGGATGATTGGAAACAACCGTAAAATTGGATCTAGCATCAGGGGGACAACTAGATATGGGGTTGAATTGTGCCAGAGGATAACAAAGTGGGCAAAATCAAAGATCGTGGGTACATGGGCTTGGGATACTCAGGCTTTGTTAATGATGTCAATGTGAAAAAAAGGTGGATTCCCCAACCAAGGGCGACATGGGTTGCTTTGTCGGGTAAAAAAGAAGGCCATCAAGGATGACGACGAAAAAGATATGTATATGTTGAAAACAAAGGCTTTTTACAATTACCAAAGAAATAAAGAATAATTTGGGTTGAGTATACAAATACAAAAATGAGTGCCCTAGTGAAAGATGGCTTGGCCCGTGTAGAGCGCAAGTTGTGAAAGAGAACTAGTGGAGGGTGGGGGTCCCATGGGTGGGTTTTTGTATTAGGTAAATGGATGGAGGACAATCTTCATATGGGAAATCTAAGGGTGGATGAGATGGAGGACTAATGAAACTGCGGAGATGTAGTCAATAGAACCAAGATGATATGACCTGGGAGTCCATTGGGAAGGTTAGCAATATGATGAGAAGAATTATGGGGTTCATTCTCGGAAGTGCATAAGACTATTGGGACTCCCATCCCTAGGGGGTGAAATCAGCATGAGTGTCAAGTTGCCAAGGAGAACTATGAATGGGACAACTCATGTGGGGGAGAGTGCTACCAGTTGACAGTACCCAAATGTGGCAGAGGTAAAGGTATTGTAGAGCTGGATGTAAGGACCCTAAAGGTAAATTTCTGAGGGTGTGACTGGGATATGCAATTGATTTATAGAGGGAATAATTACATGCTAGTGTCAAACATATACTTGAAGGGGTTGTAAGCTTGTGGAACAAGTACTTGCACACATGAAAAACAAATACCTGACGTGAACAATATCTGATGATAAAGAACATATAATAGTTATTTGTTAAAATTGAAAGTGAGAATGCATACCTGAACATGACGTGAGAAAAATGCTCCTCGGGGGCCAAGTGCAGATGATGACCCGAGGAACGTGAATGTGTAGATGGCAGGATCAGGATCCCATGGCTGAGAACGGATTGGAAAACAGAGGCTCTGGGATCCTATAACAGAGTGTGGAAGTTGGGCAAAAGGGGATATATATGGCTGGTGGGCCCACAATGCCACCTCATTTGTACATGTCACTGTTGTTGAGCCGACAACATAGTTGGGAGGAGATTTCAATATTGCGAGAGCGTGAGGCTACCGATCCAGGAGTGGTGAGAGACAGGTTAGTGGTCCTACCATCATGCACCTTGTGAATTTCCTAGTTTGTAGGTAGGGGTCGTACGGAGGAAAAGGAGGAATACCCACACATATGTGAGCGGGTATAACCCCATTTCCCACAGATAATGTGCGGTTGTGCTTGACACAACTGCACATGTGGGCGTGAGGGTGGGACAGATAGGCATGCATGAGATGCATGCCTATTTGACTGATAGTTATGTACTTATGCACGACTATTTCTCGGAGAGTTGTGCATGAGTGTGCATCTGTACTAAGAACATGTGCAAACATGTGCGCACCTGTTTGAGGGAAAGTCGTGCACTGTGGGAAGTATAAGGGTTTGTGATTTTTTGATATTTTTATGATTTTTGATGGATGATGAGGCTGATCAAATGTTTATGTATGGATGCAGGTTATCAACATAGTATATAGCATGATGTTGTTCCACTGGAGAGAGTGTGATTGGGACTGGTTACGAGAGGCATTGAGGGAGCAGTCGGGTGTGTAGAGACACTTGGCAGCCTACGGGTTGCTCAATTTCTTTGAATTCCCTTTGATACGATTGCAAGAGTTCATGCTACAATACTTGATTGGGATGTGGAGCACTGATCTATAGTGATTCATAGCGAGGTGGGAGCAGCTAAAATTATCTGCTATAGAGGATGTGTACTTCTTGACGGGACTCCCGTTCCGTGGGAGGGCACTAATCGTCGATCCCCATCTACCCGGGGAGGATCGGGTGGAGACCATGGCAGCTCGCCATTGTACTGGACCGAACCCTATGTCAGGTTTGGTCATCTGCACTAAGGCCATTGATGACCTCTTTATTGAGTGTATTGTAGCGATGGTGGTGAGGATCTACGGATCCTTGGGTACTCAGAGGATCCCTGGTGGTCAACTGAAGGTAGTGGAGCAAGTCCTAGATGGGGACTTGTTTGAATAGGAAGTGCTTATGCACACCAAGATGATGGGGCAACTGAACCGGTGTCAGCGAGTTGACTTCTATGACTTTGTTTTCGGGTTTGTTTTGGTGGCCTGGTTCTTAGAGAGGGTGCCTCTGTTGCACCCAA
The DNA here is from genome assembly GCA_032191745.1 of Picea mariana. NCBI lineage: Eukaryota > Viridiplantae > Streptophyta > Pinopsida > Pinales > Pinaceae > Picea > Picea mariana. The sequence goes on along the minus strand of JASDQU010322616.1, from coordinate 1,799 downwards.
GGATCCTACTAGATCCAACGGGGTGACGAGAGTCGCGACTTATGTGGTGGGCCCATGTGTTGGCCCAACATGGAGGTGGGGAGGGTGGCCACTATTTCACGACCACGATGGCTCAAGTGTGTTGCCAGATTCCATAGGTTATCTTGAGATATCCGTACATGGGTATGGACTATTGACATGATCCAGACATGGTGTTGCGTCTTGGGGAGGACTGGGACCAACAAGGTATGTGTTGTAGTTTTATGTTTTGTGATTTTGATAGATATCATTTATGATATATGTTTATGGATGTTGACACTATCTCTGGTGTTTTTTTGTGGATGTGGGGCCCTGAGGATGAGAGGTAGAGTTCGCCGGGTAGCCAGCTTGCCGGGGGCCAGCTCGACAGGTGCCTGTAGAGCCGATGGCTGGATAGAGGCGAAGACGAGATGACACTGGTGTTGGACCAACGAGAGAGCCACAGGGAGATGTTAGGGTCATGCTGGAGGATCTACGTAGATGTTTCAAGTGGGTTCTATAGGGTGTGCTTGAGGGCATGTGGGCCCACATCCAGAATGAGGAGGTCCTGGACCAATGCGTGGGGGTGCCGACAGAGTGGCAGACCCTGTTAGAAAATAGGACCGTGGATCAATAAAATAAAACAAATGCAGAATCAAAACATAGAAGATACACAATACAATAGAGACACAGATTTACGTGGTTCACCTAGTGTGGGCTACGTCCACCAGACAAATTGCCAGGTCCTTCCTTTATTATTATCCAACATATGAAGGGATACAATCTACAACAAACCCGTTGTAACTTCCTCTTCTTTCTCTCATAGTCTCCTATCTTAGAATACAATATTCGCCATCAACCATAGCCGCAATACAATTCCCTCATAAAAGAGAGTTTCCTTCTAGAGAAAAAAAACCCTAACATAATCTCTATTGTTAGATCTGTGACCTTATAATGAACGGTCTATATTTACAATGAAATTACAATATAAATTTACAAGGCAATTTTTCCTTCGGGGGCTTTGCCCCTGAACCCCCCAGACCCTGCAGAGGGGGTACCCCCCCTCTGCACTCCCCCGCATGGAAGAGTGTACATATTTCTGGGGTGTAAATACTTCATGGGGTATAAACATGGCTGAAAGTAAAAGACCTCTAAACTAGGAAGATAATCAGGCTCCACAACCAACAACCTCCCACTTGGAGACTTATCTCAACAACTCCACCGTTGTTCTATATGATGGAATCTGAACCTTCTTGGACCTGGAAAATTTATCATCTTCATATTCATTCTTGAAGACCAACTAAAACTAAGAAAGAACTCAGTTTCTCCCTGGTTACTCCCTTTGTTAACATGTCTGTAGGATTCTGGCTAGTGTGTATCTTTTCCAACTTCAAATGTCCATCTTCCAAGGCAGATCATATGAACTGGTACCTCAACTGTATATGCTTAGTCTTCGAATGTAAGGCTGATTTCTTTGCAAGATGAATGGCACTCTCACTATCACAGTGCAACCTTCTATTCTCTTGCTTCTTTCCCAATTCCTCCATAAACCTATGTAACCAAATCATCTCTTTACTAGCCTCTGTAGAAATAACATATTCTTCCTTTGTTGTTGAAAGTGTAACAACCTTTTGTAGTTTCAAAATCCAACTTACTGTTGTTCCACCTATAGTAAAAACATACTCTGTGGTGCTCCTCCTGCTGTCTTTATCACCTCCCATATTTGAATCAACATATCCCTGTAGAAAAGTGTCTGAACCTCCAAAACATAATGCATGAGTAGTAGTACCTCTCAAATACTT
>JASDQU010322614.1:0-10901 GCA_032191745.1 Picea mariana | reverse complement strand
AACAAGCTTGTTTTCTGCTGCATTTTACAGTTTCAACTTATTTCCTTATTGAATAGAAAATCGGTTTTACTATATCTTTGTTATTCTATGTTATGCATATTTTAATAATTTGTATTCATTTCGTTCTACTCATAAAATCCGGATCAAAGTGTACAATTAAGGCATGATAAAAATAATACTACAAGGATTAATGTCTTGGTCTTGTATGTACATGTCATTTTGTGTTCAATTTCATTGCACAAAGAATAAGGCACTTGGTAACCTAGAACAAAGGTAAACATAAACACAACTATGAGAAAGATTATAAAGGAAATAAAATGTGTCCAACTATTTGCAATTGCAGAAAGTAGAGATCAACAATGGGACTAAGGAAAAAAAGACTTGACAAAGAATAAGATGAGAAATTCAAATTAAAAATGGTAAAAGGATGTCTATGCATATGCTGATGTGCAGACATACACAAAACATGACAAAGAGCAAGTAAAAAGATTATATTGCAAACTATAGTTTCCCAACAAATCTGTTTCCATGGCATCCATTTTGAATGTTTTTCTATTTATAATATAGTCTTTCCATGACATAGTTCAAAATCAAGTACAAGTGAGATAAAACATGCTTATAACATAACCACATTAATCTTTGGGAAACCAACCAAAAAACTATCACAATATGGAGACAGACAACCCAAGCATCAACAAAAATACATGTTATTATCACAACTAAGTTATGAAGAGAGTCAATTAGAAAACTAATACAAACATTATTTTGAGGCATCAAACCAACTAATATTGTAATTGTCTTTCARTACAAACCCCACTAACTTCCAAAATCTAGATAAACAAATACACCACTCAAGAGGAATCAAACCAACCAATTTTATAATTGTCTTTTAGTACAACTCTAATAACTTCCAACATCTAGAAAACAAATATCTAAGTGTTTTCGTTTTAGTGTTGAAAAGATTTGGGGTTAATATAGATCTATACTAATAATTATAATTATTTATTAGATCTATACAAGTTTAGTTTTATGTTGTTGGTGTTTTTGCTTATATATTTTATTTTATTAGTATTACGTATGCACACATGTATGTATCTAGATAGAGATTTATTCTACCCTAGGTTGTAACAACTCCTTGCTATCCTCAGTGTAATCATTGACTAAGCATCATTCCTCAATTTTGAAATTAATCAAGCTTATAGCACATAATTTTATAGTTATTCATTGGTAACTCTTTTTATAATTGTTCTAACCAATTTACCAAAAACTAATTGATAATTAAAGGGTTGATGAAAACTTATAGTAACGATGACAACAAAGCTCAATATAGCATACATTCAATGATTATATAAAGAATGATGACATCTAATAGATGAAGATGGAGTAAGCTCTTAGAGAAAGAAGTAGAAAGACCCCAACAAAAATGATGTCTATTATAGATAAAATGATGCGATATATAGGTGGATTATCATCTTAAAGCTCGACGATATCATATTGAATCATGAACCTTTATCAATAAAAGGAGTATGGCGATCTCTTTCCATGGTATATAAAAGGGTGAAGAGATGAATTAGACCATGGAGAATTGAGGTGTTCTTAAGACATTGACATAATCATGCCAAGATGGTAGAGAAATAACTAATTGCAGATACCATATCCAATAGTGAATGTTTCTCCTTCATTGGAACTTATGGTGACATTTCTTTAGAGCATGGCCATTTCTTCACAACACAACAAAATTGATCACAAGGCTACACACCAACAAAATTAACTAGGAAATTGTTATAAGAGGAGAGTAGGCAATAGTCCATAAAGACTAGATAAAAGGGTTAGTGATAAAAGTGCTAGTGTTATACCAATAGAAGTTATTTACTTTTCGGTCAACAAATCAATAAATGCTAGGATACAATAAATTGTATTATAAAGATAGTAAGGAAACATGGGACACATGGAGAGGCAACACCTTGAATTGAAAATTCTTACTTAAGAGCATACCGAATTTGGTAGTGAGTAGTTGTTTAGGATTTTTTGTAGTGACAAAAACATAAGAACTCATGAAAACATATGTGGGAAAATATTGTAAAAACACGGTTTAAACTCGAGCTAAGATTTTTTACAAATTTTTAATATTTGACCAAATAATATTTTTGCAATGGGATAAGTTAGTAATTAGACAAACCGATCGCTTTCTAATGCTACACCTCAAACCCAACACTTGTTTTGGTTTAAAGTCACAATTCTACTTAATTGGCGGGGACATCAAACATAGATTCAATAGTTATTTATTGGCAACTCATATAATTGTTCTAACTAATTAACCAAAAACTATTTAATAATCAAAGGGTTGATGCAAAATTATGGTAATGGTGACAACAAAGTTCAATATGACATGAGTTCAATGATTGTATGTACAATGTTGACATCTAGTAGATTAATATGGAGTAATTACAATGTTGACATCTAGTAGATTAATATGGAGTAAAGCTCTTAGAGAAACAAGGAGAAAAGCCCTAACAAAAAAATATGTTGTTTATTAGAGATAAAATGATGAGATATGTAGTTTAATTCTCATCCCAAACCTTGATGATTTGATATTACATCATGAACCTTAATCAATAAAAGGAGTATGGAATTTACTTCTATTGTATATGATAGGGTGAATGGATGAATTAGTCCATGACTAATTGAGGTGTTCTTAAGACACTGACATAATCATATAAAGATGGTAGAGAGAACACTAATTTGCAGATACCATAAGCACCATTTAATTTGTCTCCTTATTGGAATCTATCATGATATTTCTTTATAATATGGTCAATTCTTCACACTACAAAAAAATTGATCACAAGGCTACATACCTTATTTTCCCATGGAAAAATAACATTTATACACTAAACTGTATACACTATATAAAGCCACCAACTGAAACAAACGTAGGGAAATCCCGATTCAACATATGTTCAATCGAGATGGCTAGAAATTAAAAACTATCAATAAAAGAGAACATCGATGCCCAATAATCACGAAGCCTAGTTTCACAGTTGGAAAATCAAAGGGAAAAACATTCTAAAAGCCAAAATGGATCACCTTCAACTAATATCGAAAAGACTCAAGATTCTAGCAACTATTCAACTAAAGAGAGACAAACAAAAAGCTTTATAATAACACCAAAATGCATTGAAATACATAAGTAAACCACAAGAAAATCAATATTTTTTTCAATGTAAAAGAAGGCATAGCTACATACCTTATTCTTCAAGCCAAAACAACCTTGGAAACCTAATCCATGGAGAATCCAACTATCAACATATGTGATGGGTGCATTTGATGAAGTCTACAAGAAGCCCCAAAAGTGTGGTCATGAAGCCCAAAGTTGTTTGAGGAATAAGGACATGATGAATAGTGTAAATGAAGGTAACACACTCATAGATGGATAGTCCTCGTGATGCCGTTTCCAACGGTAGTTGGTATGCCATGTAGTTCCTCACGGTTGAGGAGTTATGAGGTTATGAAGTTGGAAGCCCCAAAGTATGGTTAAGAAGCCCCTAAACGTTGCAAGACATTAATTAAAGGGTAAAGTGGTTGTAACAAGAAAATAACAAGAAGCCCCTAAACGTTGCAAGACATTAATTAAAGCATAACGTGGTTGTAACAAGAAAATAACAAGAATCCCTAAAGTTAAGGAAATAAGTCACTTGGAAAAGTATAAATACACTTCAAGAAGCCTCTCATTAATATATTTACACACACAAGTTTATTGAATATAATCTAAGTGAACAAGTGATCTATTGGTGAATCCGTTACAATGAGTCTGAGGTAGGGAAGGAAGTGTGAAGGCGAAAGTTTCAGGATTGTAGAGGAGAGCGAGGGTTTTATGTGAAACCCTAATTTGGATGACCCCCACGAGTTAGGCTATTGGTGTCCCGCGAGGCACCCCCACGGGTTGTACGACCCTTGTTCCACGAGGCCTCGCAAGTTGACTAGTCTTAGTCCCGCGAGGCTAAGGAAAATTTGGGGAGGATGCTTGTACCAAGTTGTTGATGCCCAAGAAGGTATGGTCTGAGATGTGATGCAACCAAGTTCTATAGAATATAAAGGTATGCTATTCTATGTGTTTTGAGGCTTGCATCTTGGAAGGTTTGGCACATGCTTGAGGCGTGTCTTTGTGAGTTTTGGTATATTCCTTGAGGCACATCTTGGATACTTGGCATATGATTTGTTGTATGGTATATGCTTGAGGAATAACATGAGTGATATGGCACATGTTTTAGATACATCATTTGGTACATAGTTGATGCTTGGTACATGGTACATGGTTTTAGTATACGATTGATTTATATGGTTGGCTCCTCATCATTGATGTTATGGTACCTACACTTGTCATATTTTATGGTACATGATTGGTGATATTGAGACACATCTTGGTGATGTTATGGTTCATGAGCTGATGATGATATGGTCTATGGTTAGAGGCACATCTTGGTGATCTTGGTACATGGCATAGTATAGTTTTTGGTACATGGTATGGTATAGGTTTTGGTACATGGTTGATTCATGATATGGTACAGGTTTAGTACATGGTTCATACATGACCGAAAGTGGAAAAAAAATTCTCATACAGATTCACCCCCCCTCTCAGTATTCCAACACCACTCAATGACCACAAGAATCTACCTTGTTTATAATAAAATCCATCAAAAAGCCTGAGATACTTAAGGACAACCATAATTTCTCCATTTGTTCCCATAGCAACAACCCTAAACCATTTAATAGATCCACTACCATGGGAAAGGGATAGTAAGCACAACATTAACACTACACAACAAAAAATTCAACAATTAACATTAATAGTTAAATCCCATTGAAAATGAAACACTCCAAAGAGTTCCAAACTAACAAAGACCAACACAAAAAACAACATAGTACTTTGGTTATTTAACCTAATGTTTTCTTGATCGACTTGTTTTTGATGTTATGCCTCTTCATGTTCCATCTACAAACATAGAAATAAAGTGTAATAAGTATATCTAAACTTATATAGTAGAATATACATGATTATGTAAATAAAAAATCATACCATAGCAATGTCCATTTCATAAACAATAAACTCTTTCGAATCCGTGTTGCATGCCATCTCTCAAAATATCTTACGTTGGATGCACTCCATACTTTGTTTCCTGCATATAATTTAATATGCAATGACAAAGCATATTCGATATAATTAATATAAAGGCTTCTTGTTGTTCCATTAATTATAAAACTAGGGAAGTTAAACAACATAGCGACATACAAATTATTCAATTAAACCTTGATACTTCAACATATACTCATGACCCATACTTAACCCAATGTCGATTAATTCTTTGGTTGGATCTTCTTTGTATGTTGCCATCTCTTAGAAGACATCCATGGACAAGTGAAAATTAATTATTTAAATATATAGATGACAACAAATAAGAAATCAGAAGTAAGGTAAAAAATGTAAGTACTCACAAACTTTGTGATCAACCCTTTTCTTCCTTGTCGTCTTGTCTTATGTGTAGAATGGGTTCCATTCTTTTTCTTTTTTGCAACAAAACAATTAAAAAAAAATACTTTTTTTTTAAATCGATATTAAAGCAAATATAGCAAAAACAATTAACTTGCTAATTTTGGGACATATTATAGAAATATATGTTTAGTAATAATAAATTTTAAATAACAATGCTACTCCTACTCCCCAAATTGCAGTCTTGTATCCAAATCCATTATCCCACCTATAATAAAACCCAAATTCAAGTGTGAAATATCAGTGCAACATATTGGATAGTTATGCTCCCACACATCTAAAAAAACCCTAGCGTTGGTGTCTGTAAACCCTAGGATTTGGTTCTAAGAGATATGGAGGTAAGCACTAGGAGGGCGTGGAAACTCCCTCCAGATAATGATGCCTTGGCCTTTCATGCCATGGTCGTTTCCTTGGTAAAAAACCTGAAATCCCCACCGACTAGTTTTTTCAAAAAAATGGACGAGATGTCAAAGGTTTTGCTTCCACCTTCTTCTGCCAAAAAGAAAGCTTTAGCTCTGACCAATCATGGATTGATCATTCAATTCATGGGTATTTTGCCTTCTCCAAATATGGTTGCATTTTGGTTGGAGAAAAACTAGAAGCCTCTCATCACAGGCCCACTAAATCATTTCTTTTGCAGAAGAGTTGTTTCCTTTATATTTGAGCATAAGGAAGATCATGATTTGATATTTTGGATTGGTCCATATTTATTGGGAGCAAGAGGGATGTATCTTAACAAATGAAACCTTGATTTTAGTCCTGAAACAATGTTTATAGTTCCAATGTGGGTGAGGCTTCAACATCTCCCTCTTCATTGTTGGAGTGATGATGTTATGCATTGTATAGGCAATTCCACTAGGAAATACACGTTGAACTTATGCTTATATCGAGAGGGGGGGTGAATCAATATAAGATACATTTTGCTTTATTTAACCATTCATCAATCATTCATTAACCAAGAAACAATAATCACATATAAACTCAAATCACAATGCACAAAGTTTAACACAGAAACCCAATTGGAAGAAAACCATAAAATTTATATTTATAAATTCATGTAGGAGCCAACCTACTATTACAAATATTGTAGGCACCAACCTACTGGAGACAAAAATATCCTTAAATGAGCACACAATCAACAAGATGTAGGCACCAACCTATTAGAGGTGCTAATATCCTCAACTAAGCACCAACCCAACAAGACCCATAGGCACCAACCTACTATTACAATATTTGCAGGAACCAAGCTGTTGGTGATACCAATCCCCTCACTTGAGCACCAAATCAACAAGATATGTGTAGAAACCAATCCAAGATATTCATATGTGTAAAAATTCCTTCAAATATAAGGTATCCAAACTGACCATCAAAAATCCAAAAATGATACTTTCAACAATCTCCATCTTGCAATCTTTATCTTTATCTTGCAATGAGAAAGAATCAATGATTGTGCAAAAAGTGCTCAAGTCTCTCCACTTAATATTTGATGGCAACGTTTGTGCCATTGAAGAAATCAAGGATCCGAAGAAACTAACAATGGATGAGTTGCATGGGATTCTCACTGCATATGAGATGAGGACAGAAAAATAAAGTCCAACACAGAAAGAAATAGCTTTCAAAGCATCAAAGAAGACAAAAGGACACAAATTATGTGATTGTTCCAACCATGAATCATATATAGAAGAAGCACAATTTGTGAGAAAGATAAAAAGAGGATATGACAAATAGAAAGGTAAGCTACCCTTCATATGTTTTAATTGTGGTAGAGTAGGGAATTTTGCCGCTAAATGTCCATATGCAAAAACGAAAAACGATGATGTTGAGGAAAATAGTGTCAAAGAAGAACATAACAATAGAAGTAAATATTACAGACACAAAATAGGAAAACATACTAAGAAGAAGAGTTTTTACTCTACAGTGAATAGTAGCTTTATATTAATGACCAAATATATGACCAAATTAATGACCACAAGACAAGCTATAAATGACCAAACTAAATATGACCACATTTTTGGTCGTGTGATAAGAGACTGGAAATTAACCACCAAAACTGCCATGTGGTCATTTATATGCGCATTTTGGTCATTGTTTTGGTCGCTTATCTCTCATTTTTTGGACATTTTATATGTGAATTTCGATCATTTTGTTTGGTCACTTATCTCCCATTGTTTGGTCACGTATCTCTCATTATTTGGTCACTAATTTAGTCATTTTTAGTCATTTTATATGTGTTCATTATTCTAATTTTTGGTCACTAATTTAGTCATTTTTAGTTGTTTTATGTGTTCATTATTCTCATTGTTTGGTCACTAATTTATTAATTTTAAATCATTTTATATGTGTTCATTATTTTTTAGTAGTTTTAATGTCGTCCATTATTAATCAATATAAATTTTTAGTATGATATTATGTGATCTAAATTATAAAAAGAATCATATAATATTCATGCTCATCTAATACACATGTGAATCATGCAATAACGTCACATTAATTAGTTAATTAAGTAAGCAATGAGATTTTTAAAATCAACTGACGGCGTTGCTAAAATTGGCAGAAGGGATAAATAAGTAGCAGGAGCACTAAAGTTGGCCAAGTAATAAAATTAATGAGCGAGACCCTCCAAATCTCAGGCTTGATCAGATCGATGACTCGTATTTCATTTTGCTGGTGTTAGTAGCTTGACGGTTAGTAGATGGAGAGTGGAGCGGAATAAAAACTTCGTTGCTAGCTGTCACTTCTTGATTGATTCTGCTACCTCAAGTGGTGTGGATCAAAACCACCATTGGCCCTTGACAAAATTCAAATATAATCAAATAAATCATTTCATTACTATTTCCCCCGTCGGTTTCAGCTAATAGCCGTTTTCAACTGGAATTGCGCTTCACCAACTCGATCTTGAGTCATTTACTGTAATATTGTAACTACCAGGTACTTCTAAAACATTCTTTGTTATCATGGAATCAACTCGAAATCGGGTTTTTCTGTGTAAGAACTTAGACGAAAAGGAGGAGTCCATAGTTGATAAGGAGGGGAATATTTTTGATCCAATTTTATCTATCAATCCCATCTCAGAGTCTAAAAACAAGTTATTTGCATTAGAAATTGAAAATTCTGATCTTCTGAGTAGTGCTAGGGCTTCAATTTCTCGTTTATATCAAGATCAAACCTGTCATTTCCCTGAGTTCATTAGTTGGTGTACAACTAACTATTCACATACAAAGAGAGTAATTGTTTCTTTTGATGGGTCAAAAATCATGTGCCGAGCCTATTCCCAGGTCATTAGAGAATCATTAGGCTTATTCCATCCTCTTCCCCAAAATTTTGTATCGTTCGATGAGGTAGAATTGACTATGGTTTACAAAGAATGTATTTTAGAGACAAAAAATGAGTTTCTTTCCAAAATATTGAAACCTACTCAATCTATTGAAGGTCTGTCATTGCCCTATGATGTAAATATTTTCCAAGAAAGTGTACAATTGGTCTTTTCCCTTTTAAGTCATCTTTTTGGTCTTGATAATGATAAGTATTCATTGAAGTCATGTTATGGTTTTTGATGAAGTCAAGTTAGTTAGAGTCAGTCCCAGTTTGCATTAATTTTTATGAATTCTTGGCTGAAGTAATTCATGCTCAACTAATGAATTTCCACACTCTTAGACATTTCAGGTACCGGAACTATCTATTGAACATGTTCATATGCTACTGTCAAACAAATTATCAAGAACTAGATCCAATATTCTTCTTAGACCATTCTATCATATCAATTGAGGCAAATGATATTAATATGTTTGATTTCATCAACAAAATCATGTCAAGGATATACAAAGTGATTTTCAATACATAATTGCCAAGGGTTTCAGAGGAGATGAAAAGCAAGAAAAAATTCACTCCAGAAAATAGAACATGAGACTGGTTTTTGTACAGGAATTATACAATCACCAGGGTTTATGGTTTCAATGAAGCACCTTACATTTTGCTAGAATTTTTGACTACTAGAATATTTTCCCTTGAGTTCATTAGACAAAGACTTCACTCTGAGACATAACATTTTCTTAATTACAATAAGTCATCAAATATTAAATTCCCCTTCAATATGGGACCTTTTGTCGTTAAAGGTAAATCAACTTTTCCCATAGTAGAGAAGTTATTGAAGGTCATGAATTTCCAAGAAGCAGAGAAGATTAGATATGATCCTCATCAAATCATATCACATAGAAGACAACAGAATAAAAATGCACCCTATGAGCATAAAATAGTAGAAGGTTTAGATAAAATGGCCAACTTGGAATTTTTTTTATCAAGACCAACAAATGCTAGAAATGTTTAATGAAGTAAAGGATTCACAGACTGATATAATCTGAGAAAATACTCTTACAATGGAAATTCAAAATCCAGCCAAAACTAATAATGTGAACAAAAGAGCCATATAGAGGTAGCTGACATGGAAATCGATGAACCATTTTCCAGTAAAAGGAGTAAAATTTATAGGGAGAAAGTTGTGACCATTCTGGAAGAAGATGAACCCATAAAACAAGGAGGAAATGTTGTAATTGTTGAAGAAGAAAAAAGTTTGTCAAATACATAAGAGAGAATATTAGAGCCTGCTGTTCAAATACAACAATATTTATCTTTATATGCTAAAAAACCCCAGTTTAAATCTAAGAAAGAGATGATTACACAATATGCACAAAAGAAAAAACAATTATTTGAAGAGGGTCAAAAATTATTTTTAGAAGTCAGGAAACTGTCTCAAAATAAAGTTTCATTGGTTACGGTTAAAGATACATAAAGGAATACCTTGAATATAGCAGTTACAGAAGAAAACAAGGTCACTGAGATGAATATCAAGACAGATCAAATTAATGCACCAGATAAGATTCATTTGCATAAACAAACCAATGAAATAATTTATGGGGACCTTTTACAATCAATTTTGAATATTGCAAGGATGGAAAGAAAGGTGACGACTTTGGAAGGGAAACCTTTCAGATAGTTGGATTAGGTTGATGGACAATTGGTATGGATTGTTGGTTTTCATTGATGTCAACCATTGGAGAGTGATATTATATATTGATTGATGTCAACCCTTGGATAAAGTCCGGTAGCGAATTCTGGTAGCACAAAGGTTTGGGTAATGGACCTAAGTTTGTTTGATGTATAATGGTATGAATTTTAATATATTTTAAGGTATGACTATTCTGTATGTGTAGTACATGTCATGCCAGTTCCGTTGGTATGTAGAACATCACATAACTTCTCACGGTTAGAGAGTTATGACCATGTGAAGTTGGAGAACCCAGGTTTGGGTAATGGAACCAAGTTTGTTTGATGGATAACCGTATGAGTTTTGATATAT
>JASDQU010322607.1:2671-13034 GCA_032191745.1 Picea mariana | reverse complement strand
GAAGAAATCCCATTGGCAGCAAATGGGTATTTAAAAAGAAGCTGAATGTAGAAGGAAAAGTGGAGAAATACAAAGCTCGATTAGTAGCAAAGGGTTATTCCCAGGTTGAGGGAATTGATTTTGGTGAGATTTTTTCTCCTGTCATCAAGTTAACCTCTATAAGACCTCTGTTATTTTTTGCTGCTACTTTTGATTTTGAAATAGAACAGATGGATGTGAAGACAACATTCCTACATGGGGATCTAGAAGAATAAATCTTTATGAAGCAACCGGAAGGTTATGCTGTGAAAGGAAAGAAGGAGTTGGTATGCAAGCTGAAAAAGTCCCTGTATGGTTTTAAAAAATCACCGAGGATGTGGTATCAAAATTTTGATACTTATATGTTGGGACTTGGCTTCACAAGAAGCAAAGAGGATCACTGTGTGTATTCTAAATTAATTGGTGAGCATTTGATTTATTTGGTCTTGTATGTGGATGACATGTTGCTGATAAGAAACAACAAGGAGATTATACAAGATGTGAAAACTTAGTTGTCCTCTAAATTCGACATGAAGGATCTTGGTGCTTCAAATTTTATTTTGGGCATGGAAATTAAAAGAGATCGAAAAAGGAGGAAACTCTAGTTAAATCAGAGAAAATATGTCGAGACAATATTACAGAGGTCTAATATGCAGGAATGTAAAATGGTTAAGGTTCCTATTCCTGTTGGTGTAAAGTTATCTGTGGATCAGTGTCCCAAGACACATGAAGAAGAGGAGCACATGTCTCATGTTCCATATGCGAGTGAAGTTGGCAGTTTGATGTATGCAATGGTCTGTACTAGACCAGAAATCGCACATGCAGTGGGAGTTTTGAGCAGGGATATGTCAAAACCAGGGAAGGAGCATTGGACAACAGTAAAAAGAGTTTTCATGTATTTACGTGGCACTACTAGCTATGGATTGTGCTACGAAGGAAGACCAGGATTGGACAGAGTGGTTGATATACATGGCTTTGTGGATGCAGATTGGGCTGGAGATTTGGATCGTAGGAGATCTACAAGCGGGTATGTGTTTAACCTGTTTGGAGGAGCAATAAGTTGGATNATCTGAATACATGGCAGCCACTCATGCAAGTAAGGAAGCAGTATGGTTACAAAGATTGTGTTCAGGTATTGGGTTGGTACAAGAAGCTGTAAGGATAGAGTGTGACAGTCAAAATGCAATTTTCTAAGGGAAGAACCCTACTTATCATTCAAAGACAAAGCACATTGATGTTCAATATCATTTTGTAAGAGACATGATTGAAGAAAAGAAAGTATCACTGATGAAGGTGGACACTTTGAAGAATGTTATAGATTCATTAACAAAATCTGTGAGCACTGAGAATTTCTCTTGGTGTAGAGAATCCATGGGCATTGCTACCCTAGATTGTTGACTATGTAACCTTGTAACCCCTGTGTGCAAAGAAAACAACAAGTGGGATAATGTTGGGTATGTGTTATATTCTTTGCACGAGTAGTATTGTCTGAGCTCCTGCGTCGGGCATGTAGGGGGGCGGAGCCCCCCGTGCGGGGGTTCGGGGGCAGTGCCCCCGAATTTTTTTTTTTCGGGCCGACATATTTCTGGGACCACATGATATTAGCTAGTTTTCAGCACATGGTTTTTTGCTGATGGTTTTCTAGTTCTGGTTAAGGAATTAGGGTTTTGGACTAATCCAGATCATTGGGTTAGGGTTTTGGATGTTGCTGGCTCCAATATGTATATTGTATTGTAAACAATGTAAAACAAATGTATGAATATAATATATGTTGGTTTTCCCGGTTTGTGTTTCCAGGTGAAAAATCTCTGTGTAATGTTTGTATTTGCCATTGTATCTTTTCTGTTCTTTTCTCAATATCAGTTTGCAGTAGATATTGTACAAGGTTAGAATTTACACTTGTTTGTCTACATATCCACATTCACTGTCATTTTAGTTTCATCTTTGTTGAATGATTTATGTCCGTTTTCCTACTTTCTACCTGTTTCAAAAAGAAAAAAAAATGTTTCCATTCATGTGCTTATTTACTACTCATTTCTTTCTTATTTACTACTCATTTCTTGAACCCTTTCCTTTCATATTTTCAATAAAAGAGGTATTTACTTATCATTCAAGTAGTTTCAATATGCTTTGGTAGTGGTAATCGTTTTTAGAAAAGAATCCAGTATTACAAGTTTTGCATCCTTGCATGAATTTGCATCTTGAGGTGTTCTAAATCTTGCACTCAAACTCTTGATTTCATCTGAAAAAATAAAAGAATTTGATGCATTGTTGCATCTATTTTCATCTGAAGAAACTAATTGTGTGTTATTATATTTCATTTATTTTGGAGTTGGTCTAAAATATCACCAAAGTTTCATCCACACCCCTTTTTAGTAAAAAAAACATATTAAAATGAGCGCATACCTAAAACCTATTAGAAAACTTTCATTTTTCTAGGGTAAACCAACAAGTTTAGGCTAGGGCCTTATCATAGGTTGGAGAGTAAATTTCTACAAGGCCATTAAACAAGCATAAGTTTCTGAGATAGGGAGTGTAGAACTCAATTTTTTTTATAGGTGGTCCAAAAGATCCTCTAACACATCAGTTAAACATGAGATTGTGTAAGGAATAATTGAGGATATCCCCATCTAGAGATGGACTAAACGTAGTGGAAATATTGGGTATTGGGGGTTTCGATTATATCCATACCCCTATGAGAGGATATACTTTTGAGGCTTCAGGTTTTGTTACCCTTCCCACACTTTCAATCTCGACTATCGATTGTACCGAGAGGGCACTGAATGTGAGCTGGTATCCACAGTTTCTCTCCCTAGGTAAGCCACAAGGTGACTGCGGGAGTTTTTCATAGTACGTGGGGAGGATTTTGTATCACGCACTTTAGTATTGCTGGAGGGTACCCCGAGAAGAACAGGTAATTACACCCAATAAGGTTGATCTATGGAGGGAAAGATAATTTCTTCCCATACCTTCGTTCATTGGTCCATGGGACTTAATCAACCCGTGCCTTCATCTGGAAGATCTCAAGCCCACATTCTTACTTTTTTGGTCCCAAGACTTATTCCACTTGATTCGAAATCTTAACAAAATTGTTTGTGTATATTTAATATTTAGGGTTTTTTAGTGGTATTTTTGGTGAAGGTAGTTTAACGTTATGTAGGTGAGTCAATTGTCATTGAGAGATGAACACTCAAAGTGGCCAACATACTACCTCGAAGATCAAGGAGAATTCAAGGCCTTTTTCCCGATGAAGAGATTAGAAATAGTTCTTTGTTACCTCCTAAAAGGTGCCAGCTTTATCATTATGGAAATTTTGTATTGGTTGGTGATAATGAGATCATAGAATATAACTCTCTAGAAGTCAATGTTCTCGAACCAGAAGAGGTAATTGTTGAGGATCTTGGAGCTCAAGAATTTGCTCCACATGGTAATTCTCCTTCACCTTCAACTTTCTCATTTTTGATTGTACAATTCCCTCCTCCAGGATTGGACTTTGTCGATAGTATCCTTCTTTTTTGGGACATTATGGATGACACTTCACCAGTTTCAGGGTCGGGAGCACCTACAACTCCCACCTTGACGATAGTTACTAGGGGGATCTTTATTCCTGGTATGTCTACTGAAAAAACAAATGTGGTTCAATCCACCATCATCATGACAACCAACAACATTGCCTCATAGGTTGTCTGTCCCACTCGAGTATCAAGTGCAACTACATATTTTGTGTCAACAACAAATGATTTCTCAACGTGTTGGTGAGTTCTCAACCAACATCCCAGTTGTTGAATGTTGGTGCAGGGAGCACTCAAACTCCCTATCACCCCTTTTCTTGGGGTGGAGGTCGCATTCCTCTATCATCTCCATTCATGAAAAGTGGACATGTTATATTTTCCATCCCTAACCCTGCATGGGTTTGGGGCACTTCAATGGGTAGTGAGCCCAATTCGCTAGTATGTCATCAACTTCGACCTTGTTCACACTTTATGGTGGGTTGAGGAGAAACCATTTCACCATGTCTACAGTGTCGACAAGGGGAAACCCCTTCCAAGGTTAGTATGCCCCCCAATAAGGACCTATTTACTCTCTAGGGAAACCTTGGGGAGTACCCCTCTCCAAGTAAAGTGGAATCCATTCCTAGGGATGTATCATGGGGGAAACCCCTTTCTTGGCCAGTTAACCCCTATGCCAGAATTTCTTCCTTTCCATGGGGGGTCCACTAGAGGTATCCCCAATTTTCCTCTAGGGAACCAGATAGGTGGAGGTTTTCCTCCATTTAAGTAGGAGCCACATGATTTCATCCTGGTCTATGGTTCGATAACAAACTCTTTCTGGCAACCTGGTGTCAGCTACAACCCAAGACCTTCTTTTTAGGCTGCTTATGAGTCGATGACAAACTCTAGGTTACCATATCTGGAAAATTTTCACTTTCCATATTTGTCCAAGTTGATGAATGATCATATTCATCATGACCCCAGTTTTCTTATGGTCCTGATTAAATTACCTTAATACATTCCAAAGTTTGAAGGGAAAAGAAGTGAAGACTCGTAGGACCACGTGATGACATTCCACTTCTGGTGCTCATCCAACTCGTTAAATCATGATTCGATTACATTGTATTTTTTCCATCATACTCTCACTAGAGAAGCTGTCAAACGATATATTAAACTAGAGAGGGGGAAGTACTTGAAGTTCAATGATTTATATATGGTTTTCTCAAACCACTTGCAACTCCCTGTAGAGTATGATGTCGGGAAAAAATTGTTGGCTAAATTTGTACAATACAATGCCACACACATTTCTGATCATATTTAAGAATGGATAAGATGGAAGAGCCTGATTAAGGCTAGGGTTCAACTAGAGTTCCTCCTTGAATGGTTCATAAAATCCTTACTCTCGTATATTTCGAGGGATGTCGCAACATCGTGAGTGTTTTCAGAGGAACAAGGAATCTTTAGGGCACAACAATTATATCTTATATACTCTCAATCAAGCATTCTCTATGAAATTATGCCAAATGTGTCACGATATACTCTCGAAATGGAAAAGACAAAGTCCAACCCACATGTTGATGGCATATTAGATTCTGGTAAGTCAAAATCCATAGATTTGGCTGCTAGCCAGATGCAAAAACTTGTTATCCAACATCTTRTGGACAGTCCAACCATTAGATCGACCACCCCCGACATTGAGTATTTTGATGTACATTTTGTGAAAGCAAAGACTCCGAAGGGTCCTCAACATCTCAAAGACAAAAGAAAAGGAAAGGGAAAGAAAGGTGTTGGGGATAATAATAAAAATTTGRATAAAAATATTGAGGGTGAAAAGGATGAGAAAATAAAGGTGAAGTTTCCTTGTAATATTTGTGATGATGATCACCTTACAAACGAATTCCCATGAATGGAATAAKCCTAGTGGCTTATCAAGTTGAATCAACAACAAAATCATGTTGTGTTGTAAAACCCTTTTACGCAAGGGAAAAATTTTCAAGTTGGTTCTTCTAACTTCAACCCACAAGGGGGCACTTCAATTTCTCCCCCYTCTGATTCATATAAAGGAGTAGTAAACTTTCTTAAATCCTTTAATCTAAAATATGTATATTTTTCGACGATAAATTAGAATTATGATAACCCTGAGTCGAMTGATAAAGGTAAGAAAACTTCAGAGGATTAGGCCCCTCTCTACATAGATAAGTCTGAGAAAGAATCAACGTCCTGCATACCTAAGGAAGTTTATAAAAGGAAAATGTATAACCCTAATGCATGAACCTCTCCCAATTATTCAATTGTGGAGGATTTGACTAAGATGCCTTGTGCAATTTCTTCTTTGGAGGTTCTCCAATGTTTCCCCTAATAGTGCACTACATTTTTATCTACCATAGGAGTTACAAAATCTTCTTGTCAGCTCATAATGAATTTTGATACTACTGATGTGAGACCAAGACTTCCATATCACATAGCTTTTTAGATAGGGGTTGTTTGCAACAATAACTTAGCTAAGAGGACTGTCATTGATGAAGGATCTTCCATGTGTGTTATGTATTTGTCATTCTAGAAAGCCATTGGTTCTCCTAAAATTACCCCTTATCCTACACTCTTGATTGCCTTTTATGGATTCTCATTTCAGCCACATGGTCTGATTCCTTCATGTCCGGTCATGCTAGGGGGAAATAAAGTTTTTGTAGAGGCTAAAGTAGTAGACGTGTCACTTGACTATAATTTCTTGTTAGGAATAAGTTGGAATTACGCCATGATGGTTGTCGTCTCGATATTTTTTCTATTTATATGATTTCTCAATGAGGGAAGAATCATGACTATAGATTAGGTGGCATCCAATCTTTCTTATGTGGAAACTAATCCTAGGACTATTGTCCCTTCGATTGAAAACTCTTTGGTGACCATTGAGACCATTGAAAACTCTTGGATTTCCATGTACTGACTTCGTACATTTGTGCTACTCCAATTAATAGGGTCGCTTCATTTAGAATGACATATATACAAGAACCATGGACCCTTCCCTCTCCATCTAGCATGGTTGAATATTGAGTTCATTTTGGAATGGTCGAATCTTTGTCTACAACTGAAATAGCTTATCGAGCCATTCAATAGGCCACAAGAAATCGAGATCAAAATCCAATGGTCATTGAGGAGGATGATCTCTTTCTTGAGCCTATATAGGCTTAGAACTCTTCAAACTCTCAAGATTGTTTAAGTATCATCTTGCCTTCACACGAAGAAATTATTGAGGCAATGGTCTCCAACCCTGTTCCCGTTGATAAGAAGCAGGGTAGGATACGTGGTTGCATGGATTTTAGGGATTTGAATAGGTCATGTCCTAAAGACAAATTTCTCACATCATTCATTGATCAAATCTTGGATGAGTGTGTGGGGAGAGATATTTTCTTATTTATGGATGGTTTTCCCATCCACAACCAAATTGAAATTTTTTCTAAAGACCAACACAAGACAACCTTCATATGTCCTTGGGGTATGTTCGCTTACAAGAAAATGTCATTTGTTATTAAAAATCTTGTGCAACATTCCAGCAGACCATGATTTTTTCCTTTCATGACTTGAAGCACAAAGTGGAGGCATACTTAAACGAACTCACGACTCACTTGTGAAAAAGGGCCCAGCATATCTTGCAACTCTGCTTAGTTTTTGAACAATGTCTTTTCTATAGGATCTAATTGAATCCACACAAGTGTATTTTTTGTGTGACCTTTGGTCATATTTTTAGATTCATCGTTTCGAAAAAAGGGATCATGGTTGACCCTTTGAAGGTTGAGGAAATAACTTAGTTGCACCCCCCATGTACAATTAGACAACTTCAGAGCCTACAAGGAAAGGAAAATTTCATCAGACATTTTGTTCCAAAACATGCTAACATAACAAAGGGATTTATGTTCCTTTTGAAGAAAGCGATCCCATTATGTTGGGACAAAGTTGCACAATGTTCTTTTTATGCTTTGAAGAAAGAGTTGGTTTCGACTCCTTCGTTGAGTCCCCCCTAATTACAATCAAGACTAGTTGTTTTATTTTGCAGCACCTGAGTCTTCGATTGGTATGGTTCTAGTTCAGGAGGATGATAATCTCCAAGAGCATGTCATCCATTAATTGAGTTTCACTCTCATGGGTCCTAAACTAAGATATTTGCATGTAGATAAACTAGCACTAGCATTTTTTCATGATGTCCAGCGGCTCCGATATTACATTCTATTGTGGAACACAATCATCATCTCCATGGTTAATCCATTTCAATATGTTTTGAATAAGATAAATATTGGCACGAAGTAAAAAAAAGTGGGATTTTGTTCTTCAACAATTCAATTTGGACTTTGAATCTGCGAAGTCTAAGAAGTTTTTAGTCTTTGCTGAACTAATGTCAGATTTTTTGATAGAGAATGAGGAAAGCAATATGACAGACTCATTTCCGAATAAACACATTTTGCTCATCTCTTCATACGATGTGTGGTATGGGGATATCCTTATATATCTCCATACTTTGAAGTTCCCTTCAAATTTCTCGAGAGACTAGCGGCGACGGATCTGTCATATGGAAAAAAACTACCTCATCATCGTTGACACTTTGTATTAGCAAGGGTTGGACTCGATCCTTCGGTGTTTCTTAAATCTTGAAGAAGTGGAGGTTGTTTTTAATGACTTCCATAATGGAGCATTTGGTGGTCACTTTTCTTGGTTGGAAACATGCCAAAAAAATTATGTTCAGGATACTTTTGGCCTATGATGTACAAATATTGTGTTTAAGAAGTCAAGAAATGTCATCCATGCCAATTTTCACTAAGAAAATGTGTGCACATCCTTCTCTTATGTTTCTTATCATCTTTTTTCACCCCTTCACAAAGTGTGGGGTTTATTTTATGACATGCCACCTGGATTTGGATAGGGGGACTTGTTACATCATTGTAGTCATCAACTACCTTACTAAGTGGGTCTAGGCTATGCAAACTTTTTCTAATGATGGGGAGAAAACAAAAATATTCATATTCAATCAGGTCATAGCTAGGTTCGGGGTTCCAAGAGAGATTATCATTGACCATGGCAGTCACTTCCAAAACTGCATGATGTCGAAGTTAGTATCGAAATTGGGGTTTAGGCAGGAACAATCATCTCCTTACTATCCCCGGGATAATGGTCAAGTTGAAGTTGTCAACAAGTCATTAAAAATGATACTAAGAAGAATGATTAATTCAAATCCAATGAACTGATACTTGATGCTTCACCCGACCTTGTGGGATTACCAGACCTTAGTCAAAACTGCCACTGGCTTCTCACAGTTCCAACTTGTTCATGGAGTGGACGCAGTTTTTCCTATAAAATGTTAAGTTCCTTCACTCAAGATAACAATCGAGCTCCTTCTAGACATGAATCATCTTGAAGAATGCCTAGTTCACCTTGAACATCTCGATGAGAAACGTTGAGATGAAGATTTATAAAATTAAGTGCACAATAAAGGATTCAAGTCCCATTACAATAATTTTGTCCATCCCATGGTATTCTCCAAGGGAGATCTTGTGTTGGTCTATGACTAGGACAAGGATGCCTTGGAGGAAGGAAAGTTCAACCGCATTTGGTTTGGCACTTATGTCATGTGATAGGTTTTAGAGAAAGGATCCTACGAGCTTGTGTATTTTGAAGGAAATGCATTGTATGATCCCAAGAATGGGATCCACCTAAAAAATTACTATACTTAGGCCTGAAGGCTTGAGCATTAGCCCGCTTGTATTTTATTGTTTGTATTATATGTATAGTTGTTGAAATCTTTAGATATTATTTTTGGGATTAACTGCGTAGTGTAATTCATTAATCTATGACCCAAATTCATGAGTATTAGTCTCAACTGACCAATAATTCTCATGATTTGAAAAGTCCACTTAGCACTCATTGCATCAGATGATGCTCACAGGGGTGAAGAAATGGGATTCAAGCCAACAAAATGAATCGCATAGCATCAATCATCACTTCCGAGGCTTGCACCCGGTAACCGGGACTTCCCAGGTGGTCACCCATCCCAAGACGCCTCTGGCTCAAGCACGCTTAACTATGGAGTTTTTCCCACAATCAAGCCCACTTAGCTTGCTACCCCATTTACAAAACCTTAGCAAGTATTGTGCCTTATGAACTACCCAGTTAGAGCTCCCTTGACTCTTATTATTTAAGTATATAGGGGCTTCCGCAGTGCAATATATTAGATATTATTTTTGGGATTAACAGCGTAGTGTAAGTCATTAATCTATGACCCAAATTCATGAGTATTAGTCTCAACTGACCAATAATTCTCATTATTTGAATAGTCCACTTAGCACTCATTCCATCGGGTGATGCTAATAGGGGTGAATAAATGGGATTGAAGCCAATGAAATCAATCGCATAGCATCAATCATCACTTCTGAGGCTTGCACCCGGTAACCAGGACTTCCCAGGTGGTCACCCATCCCAAGACGCCTCTGGCTCAAGCGCGCTTAACTGTGGAGTTTTTCTCACAATCAAGCCCACTTAGCTTGCTAGCCCATTTGCAAAACCTTAGCAAGTATTGTGCCTTATGAACTGCCCAGTTAGAGCTCCCTTGACTCTTATTATTTAAGTATATAGGGGCTTCCGCAGTGCAAGATATTAGATATTATTTTGGGGATTAACTGTGTAGTGTAAGTCATTAATCTATGACCCAAATTCATGAGTATTAGTCTCAATTGACCAATAATTCTCATGATTTGAGAAGTCCACTTAGCACTCATTGCATCGGGTGATGCTCATAGGGGTGAAGAAATGGAATTCAAGCCAACAAAATGAATCGCATAGCATCAATCATCACTTCCAAGGCTTGCACC
>JASDQU010322606.1:0-13034 GCA_032191745.1 Picea mariana | reverse complement strand
ATTCCACCTAGAGAATATTCTCTTTCAGTTCACACTTTAGTTTGACTAGTTGATTTGAGTTTAGATGTTGCATTGGGATCATCACCATGCAACATTGGGATCATCACCATTCTAATTCGACCTTGCCTTGATATCATCACTAGAGTGGCACATTAGCCTTGATTCCCTCAGTTAACTCCTCACTACTCTCTGTTTAGTCAGTTAACTGAAGACTAGTTGACTAGTTAACTCAACTAGGTGGTAGTTCACTCCTGTAACTACCTAAGAGGCAGGAATAGGTGGCATTTCACTCCTGTAACTGCTGGTGTGTGCCCAAATCACTCTATCCCACCACTATGGTAACTTGGTTCACCTCAAGTTTAACACATTGAGTTATGCAGAGTATATCATTTGTAAATTATTCATTATTCACAACGATTAATGAGAATTCTTCCATTCTTTCTCTCCTTCTTCTTCTTTCTCCAATTGTCTCTGCACATGTGTGTATTATTGTTTAGCTAGATATATTCTATGCAAGTTCAACACATTTACAGATTTGGTTTGTGTTGGGGGTTTTTAATAAAATAACTGGAGAAATGAAGATGACATTTGGGCTATGGAGTCTAGAATGAACAATGCATTGTCAAAACATGGGAACTATTAAGAGAAACAGGATAAATGAGGTAGTGAATCTAATTTTATATCTGAAAATTAGAATGGCATCAGAAGAAAAATAAACATATAACTACATAAGAGAATTATAGGAATGAATTCTGAATTCGTTAATAAGAGGTAAACATAGTCTAAATTGCTAAGCCGAGCGCATCAAGTTATGAATTCTGGGCCTCTAATTCTCCAATTTAGACAGATGAAAGTGAAAATGAAATATAGGATAACAGGAATCACACACTATGAAAGAACACAAGACTCATATCACCACCAGTTAGAATCTTTTCGTAAACATTCCAAAATTTGCCTTTGCATTTATATATTCATTCTAGCCCCAAAAATTTATAAAGTCTTCCTACACAGAGGGTAGGCTCCTCTTTTCTCCATGCCTTTCTATATCCTCGAGATAATATATATAGGAATTTCTCTTGGAATTCAAAATGTTCAAACTTTCCTATAACTCTAAAATAGAGATAAGTTACAAAAAGGAATGATTTAGAATAACTATTATCCTATTTTAAAAGGACCGTTAGGAACATGTTTTTCATATCTGGGCCCCTTTTTTTAGACTGCCATTTGTCCAAAATTTGTTGGGATGTAATTATTCCCACCTAGAAATTCATTTCAGCTTGGCAATTTCCTCCTTTAGAGTGTCCAACCAGACTGGTTGATTCTCCCCAATGCTTTCAACTGTTTTGGCTATGGTTTCTATCTTCTATTGTTCGCTCCGTTTCTTTTTCACAACTCGCCTATTGATGATTAGGTCCCTCATGATGGGATTTAGCCTGCCTTCTAATTTTGGTTCTATAGCAAGTTTTGTATGGAATTTAGTTGCTAATATACATGCAATTTCCCTTTCCTTCTTACTCGTAGATAAACCTGCCATGTTACTTGAATGACCTATTTCACTGGATATGGTTTGATTGGCTTTGTCCATGTATCCCAATTCTGTGGAAACCAAGATGTTCCTTCAGAAATTAGAGAGTCGATCAAATTGGAGATTACTTTTCTTATGGATGAGATGATGCCTCCATACTTGAGAATCAGTAGTAATAGAGTTCCAATAATGAATCACTGACATAATTACTTGCAGGTACGTTGGTTTACCATGCTCAATCAATCCATTTTAAATGATTAGCTTTTGATTTCGTTATCTGATGGCATTCACCTGACATCATATGGTCATGAAGTACAGAATGAGTGATGCAAGGTGATTTTGACTAGCCATCACCTCCCCCACGAGTGGTTAATTTTCCACATTAGACCACATGATATCAAGGCTGTGGGAAAAACAGTTTCAGACAAACTGCTTTTCACCCCGATATACTTCAACGAGCGCAACATGTCCACTACTAAAACCATGATGGTTTTCCCCGATCCACCTTCGCACAATTAAGTTATGTGCTAGTTCCACCCGATATGGGCCTCAATCGTTGATCTGGGATACTACAAGATAAACTGTCCGTAGGACTGGTTCCTTCACACTTCTGCTATATTTATCCACCTGCCACCATATATGTCCCAGAATTTCAAATCCCACCATGTCTCTACATTGCTTTAGTCCTCCGCTAAATTTTAAACTCAGATATTGAGTATAATTGTTATGCTGATAACACGACTGAAGCTCACCTTCGTCGAGCACAAGAAGAGAAAGAACATGCCACGGTGGCCCTGAAGCAAGAAAAAAAGGGAGTGGTAGAGAAATTTTGAGTTGCGCAACAAGAGAAGGATGACCTCCATACCAAGTTCGAAGAGGAGACAACACAGGTCAAGAGAAAGAGAAATTTCTCATAGGGAATCTCAGAGTCAAAGAAGCAGTCAGCAGAGCACTTCGCTCTATGAAAGGATTAGAGAAAAAGGTGGAAGAACCAGTGGAGCATCAAGTAGCATGGCTTGTGGAAGCTATCCAATAGATTCAACAGAGAATCGCAGACCTAGAGCTACAAACAGTGCCAAGTACCCACAGGACGTGCAAGACAAAAGAGAAGCCACTGCCCGAAACGCAGTTGAGAGGATCAGAGCATTCACTCTGGAATCTAAACAACTTAGCAGTAGAAGTGCACAAACCTACAAGCGACTTACTAAATACCCTGAACTAAAGGCAATGGAGTCACAACTCCAAGAGGCAAAGAAGCAAGCAGGGACAATACATCTGCAGTTGAAGCTCTTGTCAGCAGTTGAAAGGATGAAGCGATCCCAGGAACAACACACTGCTCAACAACAGGTCCATACCATATAGAGCAAAGTCATGGAAATGACTCAGAGGCTCCAACCAATACAGGGTGAAGCATGCCAACTATTTGAGTAGATTGAAGGCCAATGAGCAGAGCTGGAACAAGTATTCACTGCAGGCAAACAATGCTTAGAGGGAACTGTCAACAAAGAAATTATCCAAGAGTTCATCGAGTAGGAGGCCTAGGTGCAACAACATGTTGAAGCAGCTTGAGCCAAGCTTGAGGCTTTTGAAGCAAATCTACCTAGACCAGAGTGACTTGGGATGAGTCATAGGTGAGTGTTGGGGACCTGTTGGCCCTTGACCAAGTTTTGAGAATCCTTGGTCATGTTTGACCTAGTTTGGTACTTCGACAGGCTGTCGAAGGTGGAGCACAAGTAGAAGTAGAGATCGTGAGATCTCGGCCCCTTGTTTAGGGTTTTTTGGGTTTTGGGCTTATGTAACGGGTATGGGGATGTCAGCCCATGGGTTTACCCATGTTTAGGCCCTTTTTGTAATGTATAAATAGAATTCTAGGCGATGTAAGAAAGAGAGAGAGGCTTGGTACCTAGCCAAGTGCTAAGTGCAAATCAGAAATGCTTTGTGCATGCTATGTTGAGAACTTGCAGAGCTAAGTGCAAGTGACTATAAGAGACTGTGTAAAGGCTTTGTGTTGTAATCTAACTTGAGGAAGGAGGATCTAGCGAAGTGCGCATAGATCTCCTGTCCTATGCGGATTAGGATCTTGTGGCTCTGTGCATGTAGAGTACCGACAAAAGAAAATAAAAGAGAAGAAGAGTTGGTGGATGTAGCCCCAGGCTAGGGGTGAACCACGTATATCCTGTGTTTCTATGCTTTGTGCAATGTATTGATGTGTTTACTTTCTTAGTGATTTGATATAGATGAATGATAGATGGATCTGTTTATGCTTTGTGATTAATAATATGGATGAATGCTAGATCTAACCTATGCGAATGTTCTTGGTGCTTGAATATACTAGATCTGGGTGAATACTGCGTTGATATTTTGTTAGGGTTTACCTGTGCTGTAAATTAAGTCTGAATACTAACAATCTATAACTGTTAAGTTCTCTGTTAAGGTGTTACAATCACATATCTGTGTCCCAGCTAAGGTTGTAGACACTGGAGTCTTGCAACCACCCCTGCCTCTACCCCGAGTGAGACTGCATCTTCTTTGAAGGTGTTTTTGAAAGGGCTGGTAGTTAGGGTTTTGTTGGTTGGTTGTTGAAGCATTGAACCCTGGGTCTGACCCTGTACCAACATTGGTGCATGGGAAAATGGAAAGAACATTACATAGAGGTAATTTCCGATCAGTGGGATGATGATGAGGACGAACCAACTCACATTCAGGATAGTGGATAGAGAAGTGGCCATGTAGAGCCACCACATCTTGAAATTGCAAAGAAAAAGCAGTTTCTTGACAGAGTCCAAAAAGTGATCATTTCCACACTTTCAAAGGTCCCCAAATACTACACCTTCAGGGCCAGGGGAATTTTGCAGAGGAAAAGAGTTACAAAATTAATTGATGGTGGGGCCACTCACAATTTCATTGATGCAACTCTTGTCACCAAAAGACATATTCCAACAGAGGACTTTGAGGGGTTCAACGTAGTGGTAGCAGATGGGCACAACATGACATGTAATTAGAGGATCATGGGACTGGAGTTGACATTGGGAAACTATACATTGACCGATGACTGTTATGTCGTAGACTTGGAAGACACCCATGTGGTATTAGGTTTCCAATGGATATACTCATTGGGGCATATCCATATGAACTATCAGGACATGAGGATATATTTCAGGGACAAAGAAGGTCAGGGATTTATACTGAGAGTTATGTTAATCAGAGTCTCTAGGATTGTTTCGAACAAATGCATGGAGGCAATTTTTAGATATGGGGACATGGATTGCGCAATAGAGTGTTTAATCACCATGGAGAAGCCATAACAAGATTTCCAACACTACCATGTAGACATCCAAGAAATACTTGGGAAGCATGACAAAGTATTTGGACCATTACCAACAGGGATACCACCTAATATGGGACTTGAGCATGTCATTGAGTTAGAGGAGGGGATGAAGCTCACGATCACCACAAATACAGACATCCGAAGAAGTTCAAGGATGAGATATAGAAGGCCATAAAGGACTTATTGGAGATGGGGCACATTAGGCCTATTTCTAGTCCCTTTCCTTCTTCATTGGTACTGATGAAGAAGAACGATGGAACAATGAGGATGTGCATCGACTATAAGATGTTCAACAACAAGACCATCAAGAACCAATACCCAATACCCAATATTGATGAGTAAACATATGAGTTACATGGAGTGGTGTACTTCTCGAAGCTTGATCTTCAATTAGGATACCATCAGATTCGAGTCAGAGACGAGGACATCCACAAAATAACATTACGATGTCACTATGGGCACTATGAGTTTTTGGTCATGCCCATTGACCAATGCACTTCCTTCCTTCCAGTCATGTATGAACCATATCTTCAACAAGCAGTTGAGGAAATTATTATTGGTGTTCTTTGATGATCTACTGATATATAGAAGGACTTGGGAAGAGCATCTGAGGCATGAGAATGAGATTCTCATCATTATGGAGTGGTAGTCACTATTTTCTAAGCAGGAAAAGTGTGAGTTAGGGATGACATAAATCCTTTATATGGGACACATAATTAGTGTCTAAGGAGTAAAGTCTCATCAGGAGAAGATCTAGACAATCCTATATTTTCTCACTCCCATATCACTTACAGAGATATGGGGATTCTTTGGGATATGCAGCTATTACCTGCAATTTGTGAAAGTATTTTCACAACTAGGTGCACCACTGATAGATCTCACTAAGAAGTGAGAATTCAAGTGGTTAGAGGAAGCACATGAAGCATTTGACAGGATGAATAAGGTGATGAGCACTTTCCCAGTGTTAGCACTTCCATACTTCTCATAGCCATTTGTACTAGAATGTGATGCATCCAGTGAGGGGATAGGAGCAACGTTGATGCATAATCAACATCCCACAGATTTCAAGAGTAGGAAGTTGAGGGAACCAAAAAATATCTATCTTATTTATGATAAGAAGATGTTGGCCATCATGCATGCATTGACCAAGTTTAGATAGTACCTGGTGGGAGGATGCCTTGTAGTTAGGATTGACCACAACAGGCTGTGATATTTATTGAAGCAAAGAGACCTAAATGAGAGGAAGAAAAAATGGGTGAGTAAGGTACAATAATACGGTTTTGACATCGAGCATAAGAAGGGAAATAAGAACATAGTTGTTGATTCCCTTTCCATGAGACTTGCAACCTTCTCCATGACTTAAATCTCATCAGATTGAAAGTCCATTCTCTTGGTGGAATACTCTAAGAATACATTCATGTGTGAGTTGATGGAGGGAATTATTCAGGATGATGTGTATAAGTTAGTGGATGGCATAATCTACTACAAAGACATGATCTATCTTGTCCTTGATTCCACACTCAAGGATAATATTCTGAGGGTAGTACACATACCACTTGCAAGGCACCTAGGGTATCTGAAGACGTACATGCAAGTGAGGGATAGATTCTCTTGGAATGGTCTCAAAGAGGATGTATTACGGTATGTGAGAGAGTTCATGAATTTCCATTAGAACAAGTTAGATCACACAAATCCTGCAAGTTTTCTACATCCATTACCTATTCTAGAGTAGAAGTGGGAAATAATTTCCATGGACTTCATTACAGGGCTGCCAAAAGTATAGGGCAGGGACTGTATCTATGCGGTGGTGGAAAGGTTAACCAAGTATGCACACTTATTTTCCATTCCTTCATAATATAGCGCATTTGAGGTGGAAGACATATTCTTCAGGGAAGTGGTCAATATACATGGTCATACGAGATACATAGTTAGTGACCGAGACAACAGGTTTCTCATCGCATTTTGGTAGGATTTTTTTTGGCTATCAGGGATAGAGTTGACACCGAGCATTAGATATCATCCACAGATAGATGGGAAGACAGAGATCATGAAACAGGGGATAGAGGGATACGTGTGGAACTATGTGTCAGGACACCAAAGGCCGTGGATAAAGTGGTTAAACTTGGGGAGCAATGTTATAATACCACTTATCACATGTCCATAAGGATGATTCCATTCAAGGTATTATATGGCTATTATGCCCCATCATTTGTGGATTTTGAATTTGGGGAGAGAAGGGCCCCCAAGGAAAAATATTGGTTGTAGGAGAGCCATGACATATTGACAACCCTAAAGGAGAACTTACAGGTCACTTATAATCAACAGAAGATGTATGCAGACATGCAAAGAGTGGAGTGCAACTTTGAGGTTGGGGATTTGGTGTTTCTTAGGTTATAGCCTTACAAACAGTCTTCACTAAAGAAGAGTGGAATAAAGAATATTAATACTTGTTTCTATGGACCCTACATGGTGATCAGGAGAGTCAGAGAGGTATCTTATGGGTTGGAGTTACCAAAGGGTAGCAGGATCCACAACATCTTCCATGTATCTTGCCTCAAGAAGGCATTGGGACAACAAGTCACCACTTCAACAGATCCTCCTCCACATGATGAGGAAGGATAGTTGGTTCTAACTCCAGGGAGAATTTTTGATGTCAGAGAGAGGAGGTTGAGGAGAAGATTCATTTGGGAGTACCTAGTCTTATGGAGAGGTTTTCCCACTGATGATGCTACTTAGGAGGGAGAGCAGATCTTACAACATCCTGATTTGGATTTGCTTGAGGACAAGCAATCTCAAGAAGGGAGGAATGCAATTTCCTCTTCCAATTGATCATGAAAAGGATGACTTAGTAGCCTATATGACTCTCATAGGATATAGTCAATTAAGGAAAAGGGATTCAAAGAGGTTTATTTAATGTCACTAGCCAGGAGATGTTACATTCTAAAGTGACATTAAGTAAAAAGATAAATTATTAATAACTTAAACATTAAAAAGTTCCTTTTTAATGTTTAAATAAATATTAAGAGGGAATAATTGTAACATCCCCCAGCCCAACCGAGGGACTTTACAGTGCAAAATACTCATAAAAATGAAATTTTACAGCTAACTAAATTAATTCTTTTACAACTAATTGTTTTCATGTAGCTTACAACTACGAATTACAATGAGATTTAATTGATAATTGTTACCATTATTTAGATGCATCTACAACATGTTAAAATGATCATGTAATGCAACCAATAACTCAAACACAATATCATATAATCAATCTTATACACAGAGTTCATGCACGACATTTATACACATACAAATAGCACATTAACAAGATAAAACAATTATCTTTTAAATCTATTGTGCAACCAGATGCTTTGGACGGATATTCCACCCAACCATAGACTTGTTGTTGTAAATATAAATAGCAAATAACCCTCTAGATGAGGCTAGTAATTCATAAAAGAGTGTGGTGTCTCACAGTCCACTCCCAGCTCATAAAATTCACAACCCACTAATATATTCCTACAAATATCTTGATTTTCCACCATCTCTCTTTGTCTTGACCTTCCCAACCCGAGGAATGTACCCCTTCACTGAACTCAATCCCTCTGGAATCAAATTCATTTATCATGGTCTCTCTGTCAATGTAGATATGAATCTCTCGGCTGGGAACTCAAGGGAACTTTTTTCTAAGAAAAACTACCAGAAAACATGTGTTGTTTCAGTGCAACTCACTCAGGAGTTCACTCTTCAAGACTCACAACTTGGTTATTTATTTTTCATCTCCAATTTTCTTCAAATATGCTCCAACATGCTCTAGAATTCCACCTCCATGATTGCACCACCTCCAAACTCTATTTTCTTTCTCTCTATTTGCTCCTCATGCACAAAAACTCCATGTGTAAAAAATTGTTGTCCCAACCCATACAAATTTATCTCCTTTGGATTGCTTGCTTGAATCACACACTTCCCCAAGTTGATTGTACTCAACCCCCATGTGCCCAATAACTTTTGGATGTGACTACTCATTCCCACCCTTTTACATGTATTCAATGATTGGCTTTGGGAACACTCAATCGGAAATTGGAAGGTTCATATACAAATAGAAATTTTAGGAAAATGGGTTGAATTAATATACATGGGTAATTCCCCCTTGGACCCCCTCTTGGCCATTATCCTAAAATATCCCCTATCTTGTAGATTAATTCATCCCCCATATTTTTCCATGTCCCCTTAGTATTGGCATCACATTTTATTATTAAAACATAGAAGTACAATTTTCATATTACATTGCTTTGGTCATAGGCATACATTATATATACATAAGCATTAATTAAACTGGATACTATAGTGGGGATGTTACATTCCCCCTCCCTAAAATTGTGCATTTTCCTCAGTGAAAAATATGTTAATATACATATATGAAAATTTACATCACAATACTTAGAAAATAAAATTATGCAATTTTATACTCCACGTAAGTTCCAACCATAATCTCCTATTCCTCTCAACTCGTCAACCCAAGGAATGCACCATTATTTTATCAGGGATAACCCAAGGGATGTATCATCTGTTTATAAAATATAACACAAGGAATGAGCCATTCTTTTATCAGAGTCCCCAACGCAGTTGGCTAGGACTCTAAGATGTGGTTCCAGAATTCTAGTTATTCAAAATGGAGTCTTGCATTTTGATTTCTTCAAAATTGTCAAAAAATTGTGGGTATTATGCCTGCATATTTTATTCATTCTCCCATGTAGAATATTCATTAATTTAGTAGGTCCATTGAACCTTTACCAACCCTATGGAATTGTGCCTGAGCACTTTTACTTTTTGGTCGAGGATGCGTACTAGTTCCACCCGAAAATCCCCTTTGTGCTCCACTTGGATTACATTGCAATCAATTATGTGGTCAGGGTCAGGAACATATTTCTTTAAGAATGATACCTGAAATACATTATTCACTCTGAATCATGGATGAAGGAAATTATAACATGTATGCAACTAGACCTAAATTTTCTAATACTTCAAAATTCCCACAATATCTCACTGCCAACTTTGGGAAACTTCCTAATCTTAGTGAACTTCTCTTTTCCTTCACTTTTAAGAACACATGTTCTCCCAATTTGATATCTCTAAACACCATTTTCTTATCTACATAATTTTTCTTCCTATCATGGGTAGCCTTTAAATTATTCTTTATCTTTGTCTTCTTCTCTTCCATTTCCTTTATTAAATCTGGCCAAACAACTAATTTGTCTGCTAGATTATCCCAACTCACTGGTGTGTTACACCTCCCGCCATACAATGCTTCAAATGGATTCATTTTCAATGAGGCCTAACACCCATTGTTGTAGGAAAATTCAACTAAATGAATATAATCTTCCTACTTTGATGGTTGATCCATCACATACATTCTAAGCATGTCCTCAATTATTTTGTTTGTCCTCTTTGTTTTTCCATCTGACACTGGGTGATATGTTGTACTAAGATTTAATTTTTTTCCAAAGCCTTTGAACAAACCTTTCCAAAAATTGGAAGTAAACTTTGGATCTCTTTCTGAAACTATTTCTTTAGGCACTCCATGTAGCCTAGCAACTTCTTTCATATATATTTATGCAATATTTGTTGCCTTGTGTGTAGTTTTTAGTGGAATAAAATGTGTTTCCTTAGTCAATTTATCCACTACCACCATGTGACAACTTACCACTTCCATTTTGGAATGGGAAATTGTTGTAGCAAACTTGTTGGGTGCTTGTGCTCTTTCTTCACTTTTTTGCATTAGGCATTTGGCTATGTAATTAGTGACTTCCTTCTTCATTCTTGGCCAGAAGTGTTGACTTATTGTAGTTGCAATTGTATTCCGATATCCTAGGTTCCCATCATATGGAACATTATGCATTTCCTTCATAACGATGGTTTTCATCTCATCATAATTCAACACATACACTTTACCTTTGTACCTGAGAATTTTGTCTTCCTTCGACTCATAAGGAATAAATTTCTATTGAATTTTTCCTTGTTGTAACATTTATTTTATTTTTACATATTGCTAATCTGAATTTGTTGCTGCAATAATTTGATCTTTCAAATCAGTCCTATACACACTTATGGTTGCAATATGATTCTCATGTGATTTTATTGGATAAATTGGTGAATGTGGACATAAACTGATCTCCCTAGATCCACCTAGATCTAGAACAAAACAAGACAGTACATGGCGCTTTCCCTAAGCTCTAATAATCGAATTTATTCACAAACAAGAGATGAGTGACATACCTTTGAATATCGCTTCCTTATATCTTTGTTGTCCTCACTCCACTCCGATGCTCTTGTGATATTGGATCTGCAATGACACAAACCAACCAAAGTGAAAGCAATAATAGTATACTCAATGAAATATTATACATGTGATCAAGGAGTCATGTAATAAAATGAGAATGATTTTATGGGAAAGAAACATGCCACTGTATCATATTAAGTAAAAGTGGAAGATACAACCAAACTGCCTTGATGTTGCAAGGTTCCCTTTCGGTGACCCTTTTCTCCAACACACACACTTGCTCCAAACTTGCATAAAGAGGATCCACAATAACTTGATGGATAGATGAAGGCCTCAAGCATCAATTGAAATAGAAACCCTCGCACAATTCTCATCATATTCCTTGCTTTCTCTTGCTTTCTTAATCTTGCTTAACCTTTTCCATGAGAAATCCATCATTATATAGGAGAAAGAGAGATCGTTAAAGATATTAGGATGATCCCACCAAATCAGAGAAGTGAGTAGGATCCCAACGATATGGATGCCACCTCATATTCTAGAAGATCCCTTCTAGAACTTTCATGAACTTTGACCTTTTCTCAGTCTTCCAACGCCGCCGTACCATGTCTATAGAGCAACCTGCGAAAACGTCGCAAGGAATTTCATGACAGCCTATGGAAATTAGGCATTTCCACATTTTACCTTATGGCTGGCATGTGGTGGCCTTCTAAAAACAAGTTTTGTAGACGAGGGAGCTAGTCACTTTTCTCATGAAGAAATATTCTTTTGGAAGCCTAAACACATGTTGTAGAAACATCACCAGGGTGACTAAAATTATGTGTAACAAAACGCCCCCCAAAGTATGAGGTTGGAACTCATGATAGCTGAAACACTTTGTAGAATATGTGTGTGTGTCATAAACAAGGATCAAACCAATCAGAAACCTGCAAACAACCAAGCATCTGCACAATATTATACCATTTTCGAGGTAGGCATTCCCATGTTCAGACTACAAGTGATTTAGATCATAAATTTCAGTCATGGCCACTAATCATACACTGTGGATCCATGTCACCAAGATTTTACATAGCCACCAGGAATACATTGTGGATCTATGCTCATAGAAAAACTCAGATTCAGACATAGCCACGAGACATACAAAGTGGATCTATGTGTCAATACAAATCATAAATACTCCATCGCAACCTGGATCAAAATAATGAGATCTAGGGTCTTCAATCTCATCGTCCATAAGTACGAATCTATCCATGTGATTATAGGTGTTGAAGTCAAACATGGTAGAAACCGCTTGATTACCGGCCATTGATGAAAATCGTTAACAAGTGTGAGTTAAATCACCATTGATATCAATGAATCCCAAGGTACCTTAGTAAAATTCAATGAATGTGAATAAATGAGTTGAAGTTGAGCACTCAATAGAATCTCTCAATCAAGGGTCAATGATTTGAACCCACTGTTGAAAGCAAAGAAACCTTCCATTGAGACATGCATGTCCTAAGGTACTAATTGATTTATTAGTATTATTCCTGGATAATGAGTTGAAGTCGACAGGAAAAGACTCATCATAGGAGGGCCTTGATGTATCCCCCATCAATGACATGAAATAAGTAATAGATTTAAGTTAGATCAAAGTGTGAAGATGATTTGAAGTTGACACAGGGAAGGCTGACATGGTAGGAATTGATAATTGTGGATGGTCAACTCAATAGAAGGCTTGTGCAAGGTTGGACTTCTCTTGAACATATGAACAACATGAAAATGGTCTTGGCAACACTGACTCTGTTAAGAACCAAACATCAATATAGCATAGAAAAACCTCAGGAAAAGTACTCAACGCCTTGAAAAAGAGATAATTTCAGATAATAAGCCTCTTCGAGGGGGCAACCTCCTTTTACCCCACTTAA
>JASDQU010322605.1:0-13034 GCA_032191745.1 Picea mariana | reverse complement strand
CCAGTTCGGAAAGTGGTTTGATATTTCTGACGGACATGCATGTTCCAATTCAGAAAATGGTCCAGATCGAACGATCATTTTTGTAATGAAAATGGTTCGATGGATTGTTGATGTAACATAGACAACGTTTTCCCATTGTGTTTAACATGGGGAATGGTCTAGGGTAGTCTCTCTTCTTGAGGGTTACTCAATAAGACTGGCCTACCTTGTCGGACAGTGATTTCCCATTGTGGTCAACATGGGGAATGGTTTGTTTTGGAGGTTGGTTCAAGACAGTCATTCCTTAGAGCAGATTCATTCTCTCCAGGTTGCACTTTGTTTAG
This sequence comes from Picea mariana, assembly GCA_032191745.1. Taxonomy (NCBI): domain Eukaryota; kingdom Viridiplantae; phylum Streptophyta; class Pinopsida; order Pinales; family Pinaceae; genus Picea; species Picea mariana. The sequence goes on along the minus strand of JASDQU010322605.1, from coordinate 12,711 downwards.
TGTGGGAGGAATTGTCCAGGTTCAACAGTCAGGGACAAACATTACTTAGCGCAGACTTATTCTCTCCAGGTTACACTTTGTCTAGTGTTGGAGGAATGGCCCAAGGTGGCGAATGGTCCAGGCTCATAAATTAGGACAATTATTCTTCCTTGCTTGAGAAGAATAGTCCAGATAGCTCATCATTGATGTTTTACCTTCTGAGGGTAGATGCTCTTCCAAGATCTCACAAATGTGAGTGGAAGAATGGCCCAGATGATTCAATTTATATCATAACATTGTTTCTGTGCAGATTGATATCATATGATTGCTATGAATACTGTATATCTCTAGATAGTAGATGTATACTACTGCGGTATGTGTTCCACTATTTGTGACTATACGTCATTGATCAAGTGCCTGTGTGCTACTTGGTGTGGTAGTGTACCACTGGATTGTAGTTGTGTATTACTACGGATAGAAACAGTTGTCGTCTATTGAATTATATTGTTCTAATTTCCTTGAAGACTATTAGCAGTGTTGAAAATGATTATCAACTAGATGGATGATTAATGAACAGATATTTCCCAGACAGAAAATGGTTCAAAACATTTATTCTTCTAGATTAGACGAATGGTTCGTGTGTCACTCTATGGAGTGAGCATCATGTCTGATTACTTAGATAGAGTATGGTTCTAAGAGATGATGCAACTAATGACACTCATAGTGATGATGGTGCTCATGATCTAATCATGAGATAGTCTAGATGACTATGTTGATGCTACCAGGTGAATGGTATGTTTGTGCTCAATACCATTACCTTCAATACCTCCATAGCTAGGAGGGAGTGTTAATATTATGGTATCTATGGGAGGTATTTACCTCCACGTGTAAAACTGACAAGAATAGAATATTCTGGGAAGAAAGAAGAAACCCTAATGAGTTGGCTAATAACCCTAGAAGACAAGTCGACTCAAGAGGATAATTGGTATTAGGTTATTAGTCTACAAGAGAAGAAGTCAGCCAGAAGAAATATTATATACTAAGTAAATAGACACCCAGAATGAGAAGTCGGCCCAGGCAGTTAGCCAGAATTAGTATAAATATAGGAGGCCAATTTTCATTCTGGAAAGCATTCTTAGAATTGTAGAGCAACACTTGTGCGCACTGGAGTTGCCCAGTTTGTGTGCGAGTTTGGAGGAGAGTTATCATTGCAGCTGCTGCAGCTAGCAGATTTTGGTTTTGGGTTGGACTATCTCTTGGTTATGGTTTGGACTATCTGATCATCTCTTGTTTGGCGCGCTATCCTTGGGGAAAGGTGTACTACTCTTTGTTTGGCTACCTAGCCTAGGGTTTTCTTTCGAGGTGATTCTCTGTCAAGTTTAAGGTGCTCGGAGGGTGGCTTCGGCCTATGGTTGGGTGACAATAGTGATATTTGTTAGAAAAACAGGACCGCGGAGCAATAAAATAAAACAAATGCAGAAACAAAACATAGAAGATACGTAATACAAGAGAGACACAGATTTACGTGGTTCACCCAGTGTGGGCTACGTCCACCAGAGAAATTGCCAGGTCCTTTCTTTATTATTATCCAGCAAAATGAAGGGATAGAACCTACAACAAAACCCGTTGTAACTTCCTCTTCGTTCTCTCACAGTCTCCTCTCTCATAATACAATACTCACCAACATACATAGCTGCAATACATTTCCCTCATAAAAGAGGGTTGCCTTCTAGGGCAAAAAACCCTAACACAATCTCTATCGTTAGATCTGCGACCTTATAATGAACGGTCCAGATTTACAATGAAATTGAAATATACAATTACAAGGAAATTTTTGCTTAAGGGGCTTCGCCCCTGAACCCCCGCTGGGGGCCTGCTTGCCCCTAGACCCCCCAGCCGGGGGGATAGCCCCCCCGGACCCCACAGAGGGGGAACCCCCTCTACACTCCCCCGCGTGGAAGAGTGTACATACTTCTGGGGTGTAAATACTTCATGGGGTATAAACACGGCTAAAAGTAAAAGACCTCTAAATCAGGAAGATAATCAGGCTCCACAACCAACAATATTGTTGATGGTAAAACAATCACATCCATTATATTCTAACAGTCCCCCTATCATATTCCTATGAAAGGAGAGAAGGGGCGAGAAGGGACACCATTGATGAGGATTGAGAATAAGGTCGTTTAGGTGATGTTCATAATCTAGGCAACCTAGGAGGGGTTGAAACCAAAGGCGAGGAGCATAACCCACATATAATCCCAACTTAATTTATCAAAATCTTTAGAAAAATCCAGTTTCAGGAGCATGCCTAGAGTTTGGGTCTTCTGAAGAGAGTGAATGAACTCATGGGCGAGGATGACATTGTCTAGGATTTGTCTTCCTTCCACATACCCAGATTGTTCTGGCAAGATGATGAAGGGAAGGAGTGGCATGAGTCATCTAGCTATCACTTTGGTTAGGAGCTTGTATATGACATTACATAGATCTATAGGTCAGAATTGAGGCTATAGGTTGGAATTACTTAGGATGGTTCACCCGATCTTCTTTAGGGAAGAGAGTGAGGAAAGTAGCATTAAGGGTTGGGAGGACTTGTCCAGAAAGTCTAGAATCCTCAATGATGTCCCAAAATTCCTCTATGAGCATGGGCCAACAATGATGAAAGAAATCAGAAGTTAAGCCATTTGGTCCTGGGGATTTTCCCTTGGGGGTGTTCTAGAGCACCTGATCAACTTCCTCGAGTGTGATGGGTCGGAGTAAGGGCACATTTTGATCCTTAAAAATTAAGGAGGGTATGTTTTGTGTGATCTGGGCTATAGCTTGAGATCTGTCCCTTTGGGGTTCCATCGGGAGGTTTTTATAATAATTGACCAACTCTTCTTCTAGATCCTCATGAGTATATCTGATATGCCCGTGCTCTGAAGTGAGCTATGTGATATAGTTGGCGTGCCATCTCTGGATGGTGGACCGATGGAAGAACTTGGTACTTCTATCTCCCTCTTTGAGCCATTGGATGCAAGATTTTTTCCTCCACGGGATTTCTTCTTGAACTTTTCTTTCCTCCATCTTTTGTCTAAGTGCTTCTTCATGTTGTTTGAGAGTTTCAGTCAGCCCCATGTCCCGGATTTGACTTTGAACATTGCACATTTTATCCGTTAGTTGTCTTTGGGCTGCGAAGATTTTGCCAAAAGTCTTCTTATTCAAAGTTTTAAGTTTCTTATTAAAGTTCTTGAGTCTCTACTGAAGACGGTACATCTTGGATCGAGTTGAAACCACAACCTCTTCCCACCAGACATTGGAATTCTGATGGAAGTCAGGGTGGTTGAGCCAAAACTACTCCAATCTAAAGGGTTTGCATCCTGGAGTGGTCAGGATATTGAGCCAGAGATGGATAGGCCAATGGTCCAGTCCATGAAAGTTCAGGATTCTGGCTTCCAGAGCTGTACCTTCCAACATAAGCGAGTCCCAAGGGAGGAAACGATCCAATCTGCAGGCTACTTGTTGAGATCTTGTTCTGTGATTAGTCCAGGTGAAGGTTCCATTGGAGCTGTCTAGATCTACTAGGCCTAAGTTGTCGATTTGGTGCTGAAAGTCTGTCGAATCCACTTCGATTCATTGCATGCCTCCTCTTTTTTCATCTAGTTTATAGATCATGTTGAAGTCACCTCCTAGGATCCATCTGTTCCCTGCTATTATAGTGGCTTGATGATATAGGCTGCAAATGAAGGCTTGTTTGTCCCTTGAGTTGGCTGGTCCATAGACATTGGTTAGATAACCAAGCTTGTTGGAGCCAATGAGTCGGTATGCCACTATGATGGACCATTTGGTTGTGAAGAAGTTGTCCAAAGTGATGGAGCTTGGGTTCCAGAGGAGAGATAACCCCCCTACTACTCCCATGGACACTGTGTATATTCCTCTCCCTTGCTTCCAGCAACTGGAAAGTATCTTATCCATCTCTTCTATGACGCATTTTTTTCCTGAAGTAGCATGATATCTAGTTTTTCCACAATGAGAAGATCACGTAGTAGTCTTTGTTTACTATGGTCATTGAGTCCCCTTATATTCTAGGATATGATCTTCATGAGGATGGTCGGGGGGGAGAGGTGGGAAACTATCAGATATTAGATGTATCTGACCTGAGTTGACCATGAAGTGTCCTATCTCTTTAATGAGCTTGTTGGTAGATTTCCAACCCCTTTTCTTTTCATCCCTCATAGGTTTGTGTTGTTCTTTTGGTGTATTTCCCTGTATTCCTAAGCTTACACTAGATCTGGTTGTAGATCCAACTGATGAATTGAGAAAGATTTTGTGCACTTTTCTCAGTTGATCTGGTGGGATGGTAAATAGTTTATGGTGCCTGTAAGAATGTTCTAGGTGCTCCAGGTCTACCCCAGCTAGATCTTTCTCATCCATTTCCATTTCTACATCTCCATCTTCTACCTCTGAGGGTTCTAGAACTACATCCATAGAGATGGTTGTAAGGATGGGTTGGGTAGGCACTTGAGCTACCTGAGTTAGCCCTTTCATAGGATTAGGGGGTGTTTTCTCTAAGGGTGTGGCTTACGAGGCTTCCAAGCCTTCTGATTGTTGTTGTAATATCGCAAATTGATTGCTCATAGTTGGTTCCTTGACGGTTTGGGTTGTTGGCCGCTTTCCTCCTTGTCTACACTTTCCCGTTGCTATTATGAAACCTTATTTTTCTTTGTTTGCCTCTGGGTTTCCTTCCTTGGTGGGTGTATTGAGGGGACAATCCCTGAAGAGGTGCCCGTTCTCATGACACTTGTGGCATATGAACAGAAAGTGTTCTTAATCAATGGTTTGTTTCCAATCCTCATCCTGGTACTCTAAAATGATAGATCCTAGTAGCATCTTTGCAATGTTCAGATAGACACATATTCATGCATAGGAGGTATACCTTCGTTGCTTAGTGGCTTTGGAGGATTTGACGTATAATCCTATTGTGTTTCTAATGCCCACGAGGACCTCTTCTAGCCAGAACTCTTGTATCAAGGAATATAGCCTCAGCCATATAGGAGCATGGGAAAATTCCTCCAGTTCAGGGCTAAATTTTTCTGTCCAAAATCTCAAGAAAAGACCCGTTGAGTTGAAGAAATAAGGGCTACCATTAAAGATCTGATTTTGGTCGTTTAGGTTGTGCAGGATTATGGTGAAAAAACCCTTGGAGCCCAGCTGCAGAAAGAAGTGGCCTTTGAGCTTCCACCATTGATATATCCATTTGACTAGTTCCTTCTCTGAGGGCCAGAGTCCTAAAAATTTTCCGATTAGGGCGTAGTCTCTCATGTATTGCTTATGTTCCTTGATATGAGGTGTGCTTACAATGTATTTCAGGGCTTGCGGTGCTTGCGGGATGCATTTCCCAGGTATCCAAGATCAATCCGGACTTGCAGCTGGTGTGTCGGGTGTAGCTTTCCCTAAATCTATTTCCATGTCTCTGTATTTGAAAGTCCCTTCTGAAATGAGTTGTGAACGAATATTTGGGGGAGATTCAAATGAAGGGCGCTTGGAGTCATCTTCGTTTCCTCCTTGAGAAGTTGCAGTGTTGTAGGAAGGGCTTCTCGGCCATCCCTCACTCGGGAGAATTTTTCCCCTGTGGGGCGGCTAGGTGCACCAGATCAGAAGAAACCCTAACCCTATCACCTAAAATGCTTGCGATCTCTCATAACATTCTACAAATATTAGTTTTTTCTTTCTAAGGTATGTTATTTACAGGTCATCTCACCATTTACGCAATAATGTTTTTTCTAGAATGATTAAGACCATGAAATTTCTATTCCATTGAGGAAACATATCCAAGTATCTTTTTTAAAAAATTTAGCTTGTGGGTCATTTTATTTTTGGAGTTACACTCCATGGAAAATAGGGTTTGTGGCTAGTACTGAAACTAGTCAAAAACAAGTGTTTCGGGTAAAAACGTCATAACTTCTTCATAACAGATCCAAATTTAGTAAGAACAAATGTGTCGATTATAGTATAGTATGTAGTATGTTGTGTAATAGTTTTATTTTGATTCAACACATATTTTGTGCGAGGCACGCTCTACAAGGTCGCTCTCTAGAATAAGCCAAAATTCAGCAAGGTATGCCATTTTTTCTATAACTCCTTTTTTGAGAGGTTGCAAGTAGTGACACCTGGAGTAATTTCATAAAACACACCAAATAACATTGTATATAAGTTTCACATATTTATTCATTACAGGTACAAAGTTATGATTATTTCAAGTTAGGGTTGTTGATTAATCCAAAACTAATCATGTGAGACTAAAGAAAAGTTTGATGAAAATGCTAGTCTCTTGTTGTTTAAAGTTAAGGAAGTTTGAAGGTATGTGATCATATAAACTAGGTCTATTACAGAGTTACAAATCATATTTGGATGATGAAATTGATGAGGGATTTTGGTTGAGGTACATACTTGGTACATGGTTGGTTGCACTTGTTTATGGTACATGTTGATTACATATTGTTTGGTACAGGTTTGTGCATGGTTTATGCACTTGTTTATGTTATAGTTTGGTGCATGGTTGATGCACTTGTTTATGGTATAGGTTTATTATAGGTTGAGGTACAGGTTGATTCATGTTTGATGCATGGTTCAGGTTTATTGGTACAAGTTTACTGCGGTATATCTCACAGTGATAGTGTGACAGTGGTTCCATCATTCTACTTTTACTTCAGGGTGGTTGGACGGGGCAAGGAAATGTGGTTGTAGCCACCCTCCGGTTGTAGCTGAAGAACATAGGGGGTTGTGGCCTCCTTCTGGTTGTAGCCAGAGAATTGCAGAGTTGGAGCTTCCCTCAAGTTGTAGCCAGAGAATTGCAGAGTTGGAGCTTCCCTCAGGTTGTAGCCTAAGAAACTAGGGGGTTGGAGCCTCCTTCCAATTGCAGCTGAAAACAAAGGAAGTTGGTGCTTCCAATGAATGTAATTCTTCAAGACATATAAGAAAAGAATTATATGGTTTTCTCTCGATTTGGGTTTCTAGGTAAAACATTGGTGTATTGTGTATGTGTGTGATTGTTCATTTCTTATTGCTCATTATTGGACAATAATTCTACATTGATATAACACTTGAATTATTTGGAGAAAAAGGATTATAATTATGCTATTACTGATTCACCCCCCCTCTCACTAATCCAACAATATAGAAGCCCCAAAAGGTTAATGTAGTCAAAGTGTTTGCAAAGAATAAATTATTTAAATAATAAAGTGAAGTGATGAGTGTACTATAAGTCAAAGACGATGCAAAAGAAATTATTTAAATAATAAAGTTAATGGAGAACTTACTAATTATGGAAAGTGGTTAAGTTAAGTGGACAAGTGATTATAAGTGGGTTAAACCTAAAATAAGGAAAGTGGGTTAAGATGGTTAGAAGGAAACCCCTTGAGGAAGCTACATAAAAGTATAAATAAGAGGCAAGGGTCTCTCAATCAAAACACACTTGAATATAATTGAATATCTATATTTGTGAAAGGTTATTTGGGTAGGTATTATTGATAGAGAAAAGTGCAGCATAAAAAGTGTGGCAAGAAAATTGTGGCAGAAAAAGTGTGGTAGAAAAAGTGTGGTAGAAAAATCGCAACAGGAAAAGTGCAGTAGAAAATTCAGAGAAGTGGATTCGCAGAAGCAAAACCGCGGCAACAGAATGCTACAAGAAGAAAAAAAAGGTATGGTTCTCATATGTGTAGTATTGAATTTATGAATCAAGTTGAGGGTTTGCCTTGTAAATACGTTGGATTCCCTCTTGGGACTTTATGGCTTGTTGTAGAGTTGATCTGAGGAAGATATACTAAAGTTTAGTATTGGTTCATGTTTGAGGGCTTTTGGTTGAGGTATGTTGTTGAAGTTATTGGTACATATAGAGGTTGTATAATAGTGAGGTTCTAGCACATGGTTTGAGGTATAGACTTGTGGTATAGTGTTTGAGGTATATGTGATCAGATCAGATTTGGATGATGAAATTCATGAGGGATTTTGGTTGAGGTACATGTTGGGTACATGGTTGAGACAAGTAGTTGATGAGTTGGCACATNTACATCTTGATGAGTCATAGTTTATGTGTATTTGATGCATGATTGGTACATATTTGGTGCATGGTTGATGCACTCGTTGATGGTACAGGTTGAGGTACAATTTGGTGCATGGTTGATGCACTTGTTTATGGTACAAATTGATTACAGGTTGATTGGAACATATTTGCAATAGTATATCTAACAGTGATAGTGTGATAGTGGTTCCATCATTATACTTCTACGTCAGGGCGGTTGGATGGGGCAAGGACAAGTGATTGCAGCAACCTTCTGGTTGTTGTAACAACCCTCCTCGTTACGACAACAACTCTGATAACAGGTGCAATTTTTTTTTTTGTGTTAAGGTGTGTGCGAGTGTAGAAGTAATAGACTCACGTGACTCTACGTCGCCACCTGATAACCGACAAGACTCAACCACGAAGATTACCACAAGTAGACAAGGGCGCACAACAAGTAGCTGCAAGCAGAGAACGACCGCGGACATAAGGTGCCCTATGAAAACATTCAACGACATACTCGGTTATGCACCGTACCAACCCAGAGGGAAGAATCCGTAGTAGTAGGTCTTACTATTTCTGCACAGGAAAGCAGGGTGTTTAATCTTAGTTCTCTACTCTGGAGAGAGAGAAGGTCAGATAGGCTCCTGGCCGACTGCTCAGGAAGAAACTATTAATCCCCTCAAGTGTGTCGCAAGAGTGGAAACCCTACCTTTAAAGGGCCCAATACTCTTGATACGGCACTGGATTCTTTACACGAAACAATCACCCATGAAAGCATATCTCCTAGGGCTACCTGGGGTGTCTACATCCTGCCCGACACGACTGACCTCATACTCAAAAGACTCAGCCAAGTACAACAATGAATAAACGCACGACTGCAACCTCTATGGAAGGTGCAGAATGCAATGACTCAACAACGAACAACCATTATTATGACAAGGCCTTATCTCCGCCTTCATTATCATTAAGTACCAACCCGTCATTCCCTTAAATTTCCATTAGTCGAAGAGTGGCCATTTCTACTCTTAAATAATGTAAAATCAATTTAATTGTGAGTTCTCATTACTAATGCAGAATATCTATTTGTATAGCATTAATAATTCACATACCATACTACTGATTTACCTACAATTCATTCAAACCTATTATGCCATCAATAAGTCACGTCAAATTTACCTTCAAATCTTATCGAATGGGTAAGTATTATAATGGTCAAATTGACCTGAACTCCCATAAACATACTATATGGTAGGAAAAAACGTATTAAAAGAAAAATAGGAAGGGACCCAATCATTGAGAGGTCATGGAATAATCTACCCTACTACCATTCTACAACACCATACAGGCTAGCATCATGATATTCCTAATATGAGATCTTTGCAATTTAGCTGACTATTATCATAATAAACTACAATGGTATCATCTAGCAACTTACAATTATCTCAATCCATTACTTAACATTTCCATTCAACAAGTAACGTAGATACTAACTTTCTCATAACATTATCATTTACGTTAAACAATTCATCATTTTAAACTCTACCATAAACGACAAAGGTAATTGAATCGAGCCTCATCCTAAATATTGGTATCAATACCGCATCACACACATGAAACAATGTTATCATTGCCTTTTCACGATTGCCATATTCCTTTCCATTTAAGATAGCAAAAAGTCACATTACCCCAAACTTTCCAGAATCAATACTAATATTGCATTTTAATATATCATTTTTTTTGCCATTAAAATACAACCATACCTTATTTAGATAAACAACTAAAGGAATAAACCTTTTCTTTAAAGGAATAAATGAAAGAATATAGCCCTTCTCAAATGATTAATGCAAGAACAAATCTTTGCTTTACATAAACTAAAAAAAAAGCATACCAAATTTCTTCCATTATAATTCCTTACATTCCATCATAAGATGATTCATACCCCCAGGGTACTTTACATTCATTAAAGGAAATGGAAATTGAATAGCTGATATTTATCCCTTCAGGCTTAAAGGAATCATTAACTCCAGGACTAAACTATAATTCAAATTTGTTATTTAATTCAACTAATGAAATAACAACTAACAAAAAGAAACTAAACTAATAATTCCAAGGGCAGTAACCGACTAGTGCATGACCCAACTATGATAAATTTATAAAAGAAACAATACTCCGAAATTCTTTTAAGCCAGTAGTCAGGGTTACATTAGTATCTCTTATATTGCGTGGAAGACTATCACATTCGCTAGGTATCTAAATATCACGATTATGGGAATGGAAAAACAAAACTATTCCTTTAACAATCATATAACCAGACAGCTGTATTAACCGTTTGCATTCAATGGAATATAATGATTGTCCAGATTTAGGGAAAAACGAGCAGTTCTGTTCAGTAATAATAATATTATAACTAAGACAGCTGCAATGTGTCCCCACTCCTTACACTATTGGGTTTAACTGATTAATTCAACCATCACAACACAGTCAGAGCTAATTCGGCTACCAATTAATTAAATCAGGAGCGATGAAGTCGGTGCTAAGACTGTGTTGTCTGGATTAGCTCCAGTAAAATGGTAATTTGTTGTTTCTCCATATAGATTTCTCATTTTGAAGATTCGTAGGATTTTTAAAATCAATTATACTTGCTATCGCCTTCCTCTATAATTTATTTATGAAATGAACAACTTTATCTCTTGTGCACGTGTTGGGTGATTCAATGGGAATATTGGAACATGTGGCGGAAACAAAGAACGAAACTTGACAAAAACCTAAATGTGAATGTTGTGAAACAAAGGCTAACAAGCTCAATAAAAAACTGTGAAGTTTAGAAATAGGAAGGGAGAATCCCTACAAACCTTAACACTGACAAGTGTCCATGTTCTGATTAGATCCGAACCAGTCTCTACATTTTTTTTTATTTGTGATTGACATAAGATGGAGTGTTGTGGGACCTTGAAAGGTTTAATAAAAGATTCATCTGACTGGATAATTCCAATTTTCAAGCTTTCTAGAGTCTATTTATATAATTTTTATTTGATTTGGAAATTACATACTTCATATACAAAATTTCCGTGGATAGATTAGCAATAAGGATAGAGATACATTAGTCCCTAAGTTTGGTTAGCTCAAAATCAAAGAAAGACAAAGGGGCGCTTAAAGAAAAAGTGGTAAATTTGAATCTTTATCTAATAAGTCCAATTTCAGGCTTTATATAGTTTATTTATATAATTTCTTATTGATTCAAAATTACATACTTCGTTGTGTACAAATTTCAGTGGATAGAACGACATGTAGTCAGAGCTAGTTCTGGTATTAAGTACGGAAATAGTTTTAAACTTTGGCAGCAATAACTCTAACCTGGCAGTTACGTAAGGCAGCAATATTTTTAAACTCTGGCAGCAATAACTCTAACCTGGCAGTTACATAAGGGCTAAAGGAGATGTGCAGGGAAAACGCTATCTAAGGAAGATAATGGAGAGGGCGAAGGCATCCAGGCTAACTCGGCTACCCAGGTCAGAATTAACCCTATCGACTCCCTCTTACTGTACGAAGAGCAGAATTTGATGGGCAGGGGCCCTATGTTTAAATGCGAGAGGAGAGTTGTACACTTAAATACCAGGGCACAGATGGGGGTTACACCAAAAGGACCGGCAACCGGGAACTTACCAAATGCATCCGTAGCTGAGTTAAAACGCAGTTAAAACGCGAATCTTGTTAAAGGCCATGTACAGCGAACATATTATATGCCATTAGATCACAGACAAAGGTAAAACGTAGACCATTGAACGCCCAATATTTTAAAAGGAAAATCCACTGTAGGAAATGCCCACTGCGTAAAAACGCCCAAGACATAAAAAGAAACCCCCTATAGAACTTTTTATGAATGACAGTCATAAGAAAACGCCCAACGAATTTTCCAGAGACCATGAATGGGGCTATATACAAAAGAAAACGAACTGACCAAGAACCCAGTACAATTTATCAACCCTAAAAATGTACCAATAAAGGAAAAACGAAATAATCATAAACCCAACAGTTTACCAGGAACAGATTAGAATGATAAGCCAGAACCCTAAAACGGTGCCAAAACAGAGAACCATAAACTGCCCTGCTAACATTCTTACTGCATGAAAAAAGGGTCGATTCCTGAGGTTCATTGCAACCCTTCTATCTAATCTTTATCACAAAACTGAAATCATTCATCCAAAATATAAACACAGCCATCTAAATTTTCAGACGCAACTAGAGACTATCATTCCACCAAAATAAAAAAAACATACCTTGGCCTACTCGCCCGCTCCGGTTGGCGTCCGCGTGCTCCTTGATGCTCACGTTCAACGACCGTAAAGAACTCACCGGTACCTCCCAGCCAAATGCTAGGGGTACTCTCCTTCCCCCTTATCCCCCCGAGCCGCAAAGGGGCCACACACAATCCAGACAGTAACCTAGCTTCCCAGCTCGCCTCTAAGGCTGAGCTACCACTCAAGTCAGCTGAGAAAATCCCCAACTCCTACAAGCAATCAGTCCAGTTCTCAAGTTGGGCAGCATAACAATACCTAATAGCTGAATCCCTTCTTTTTCCCCATCCCCTTTATTTTATCCTCTTTTTGACCTAATCATATTTTGTTTTATGTTTTTAATCAAAAACCCTAAATCATATTTCTTTTAAGTTTTCCCTCCTTTTATTTTTTTTTGAA
>JASDQU010322604.1:6299-16466 GCA_032191745.1 Picea mariana | reverse complement strand
CCATATTAAATATGCAGATAATGTAGATTTAAAAATTTAAACTAATGATCTAGATGGAAAGATCTTGAAAATTTATGCAGTTTAAAAAAAAACGGCACTGAAAACAGACTTTCGATGTGAGAGTTATGCCCTTTTAAAAAAGAGGCATAAACCGTAACCAAATAACCATGTGATAGCGTAAGCTACTTTATGAAGTGACCCACTTTTATAAAGAGAAGTGGGGATCACTTTTACAATGAAGTTACCTTATAATAGAAAAGTTGCATGCAAAATAAATAACTCTAAAATAAAATATAAAACTACTTATAGTGATTCACTTTTATACTTGAAGTGAAATGAACTTTACAATTTTTTTAGCATGAACTTTGTCAAAAAAAAGTAACAAAAGAGAGAATTGAACTCGAGACTTCTTACTTAATAAGGCAAGTTTTAACCAAATGGTCTAGCAAAACATATTGTAATGTTCAGAAGGAGGATTGTTGTTGGTTTTGGTGTTGTTGTTGTTGTTGAAGACGGCTTTGGAGAGCATGCTAAAAAAAAACTCTTTTCATACAAGTAAAAAATTTCGCTTCTCGATGACAACAAGGGTTAGATCTCGATTAGCTTACCCAGAAGATGCACCTTTTCCTATCTATTTCTAATTTGTCGAGATCGCATAGGGCGCGGGGAAAAGAGAATACGCAGATCTAAAAGAGTAGCAACCCAGAAAATAAAAAAATACAAACCGAAATAAAATCAAAATAAAACTTTGCAGAAATTTAAAAAATGTGTATTCAGGCTTTATACCTCCGAATCTGACTGTAAACGGAAACCTTTTTGAGTGAAAAAAAAAGTGTTCCTAAATGAAAAGAGTGCTACGGACACAATGGCACAGTCCTCTCAGCCCAAAAATGTACGAAAATTCTAGAAAATGGAGATGAGGCAACTCGACTTCACAATCTCGATCTACAACAGGAGCGGGTCTTCAAACAGGCTCTGATACCATGCTCGACAACACAGGTATTCCAACAGAGGACGAACACCTTCGGTAACCACTCACATAACCATATCAAAGATCAACACACCGATGTTTTCACGTGGTAAAACCCCTAGAGGGAAACATCCATGGCCCCAGCCAATGCGACCACTTGGAGCAGTTTATTAATGCAAAGAAAAAGATTACAGAGAGATTTTACAAGAGAGTTTCTCACAATTTATCATCGACAAATGACCCTCCATGCTCTTTAAATAGAGATCATGGACCAATCGGGTGTCAAGCCACAGATCAATGGTCGTTAATATCGAGGAGAGTATGAACCGTCAGATCACTCTATGTCGGGAACATATCGTGACCGTCAAATTTCCTAACTACAAATGCATACTAATGCATACTAAAGAAACACACTAAGAAACACACTTTTACCTAACGACATATTAGACCAATTATATCTTAACTAACTCCTAAGTGTCTAAATATCCTAACATGACTTGGCATAATTTTTTCCCTCCCTCCCGCCTCCATGAGCTAAACTTTACCATTTTCGATGACGTGATACATGTTCTAACTCATGTTATGTTTCTACTTGACTTGTCATTGTTTTGGTTTATGATGAAGCACATAGGAAGGTATTATGAGATATTGCTAGAATGGTTGCATTGGTTATTTGACTACACCTAGTGTTCAACCAACAGGTAAGTAGGGGTAAGTTAGGCATTTGCATCCATTGTATATATCATCTACATATCATGCTAGTGTGGTGTAGTTTCATTCTGTATTCTTTCATTTTGTAAATATGCATGCTTATTTTTATTCCATTATATCATATATGAGCGAGGGGTGATATCACCACCCTGAAGATTAATGATTCATTTTGTTGAGATATAGCAGATACAGGTCATGCCAGAGATGTTGAGGTTCTCATGTGCTCTACGGTGAGCACATGTCCTCGAGTTGGAGCCAGATGGTATCCCATATCCTAGGGATAACTAAGGAGATTATGTCTCAAGGCCCACAAGTCCTAGACATGGAGTACCAAGAGCCAGACAACTTGAGCTTGGCCCCGGAGGGCCCATATTTTCTTCAGCACATCCCATCTATCAACAACAGCAGCATCCATCCCACATGTCTGGTCCTGAAGTAGCAGTTGGTCTTGCTCAATGAGGTAATGAATTCGGGTATCATGGTATGTGTCACTCTGATTTTCGAAGCATTTGAATATGTTGCACTGAACTCTCCTTTATTTCATAACATTTTCTTGGAAATTATGCTCTTTAACTTGTTCATACCTGGGGGGGGTGACAAAATTCCCTAGTAAGTTGGTTCCCTTTAGGATGAGTTGCCATTGGGTGGGTCTATGAAAGTTCATCATCCATTCCTTCCATACTTACCATTTTTCATCATTATCCCTCTCATCTTCCCTTACCTTGGTTCAGGCATTAGGTTTTCCACACTAGGAAGGGTTGTACATTGCCTTGTGGGAAGAAGGGGCTAAAGGCCCAGAAGGTAAAAGTAGCTGGCAAGAGTTAAAAACCAAAATAAAACCTTTGAGATGCTTCGCCCAGGGATTCCCTAGTGGTAGATCACTAGAGGATGTGTGTGAGACCCCTTGCTATATTGTCAAAGAGTAAGACTATTGTAAAACCCTAATTTGTATTGTGAAGGGTACAAGTCGGCCCTACCGTGTAAAGACAATTAATATTATGTAAAATACTAATTGTATTATTGAGTTGTACAAGTCAGACCTATTGTACCAATGAAGAGACATGTTTATTCGTTGAGTTAGGTCATGTATATATTAGTGAATGATCCCCATTGTAGATTAATCATCTCACTCACTCAACGTATTACTTGGAGAGCTGAAATTTGCTGCACACTTCTCATGCACTATATTTCTTGGTCATAGAGCACCCTATTTTGTGTGCTAGGGTTTTGTCTTGAGGGCCACCTTTGTTGGCACCCACATTTTTTGTGGAGAGGGTTTCTTCTCTTGGAAATATAGCAAAGGGTTGTTGGATTTTTCCCTTGTTTGAGAAGGGTTTTCCCAAGATAACTTCTTGTGTCTTGTGCATGGTTATTCTTCTTATGGTCTTGGTTTACTGCAACTATTGTATTTTTTGTTGCTAAATTGTTTATGGTTCAATTTCATGCTAAATTGAAAATAAACTACACGAATTTGAGTCACCATAAAAATTTCAACATATCTTTTAGAGAAAATTTCAGAAGTCAATGACTTCTCTTCTTGGCACAGAACTCTAGAATTTAAGGGTTGTATTTTAGGAGTAACCTTGGCGAGTTCCAGACCTGGGTTAAGGTCCCTCTTTTTTGAAGCAAATTACAAGCATACTTCATGCGAAGTTTGGATCCATATTTTTATACCCAAGGGAATATTTAGGAGCATCTAGTCCAAGCTTTAGATCTATCTTGGGCATAAATTTTAGGCTTGCTACAGGAAGTATACTAGGCAAGTTCTAAATCTGAGTTTGAAGACTTTTTTTTTAAGTAAATTTATGAAAATATGTTTCAAGAATGATCCTTGGCGTGACTTTTGAGTGTGTGTTATAAGTGCACCTTATTCAAGTTGTAGTGGATATCGAGGAGACTAGACTTGCATCTAGTGATGTGCAAGGTTCCCACTATGATCAAGCCCTTTTCACTGTGTGAATCATTGAACTTTGTGGAAGAAAGGAAAGCAACATGTTGATCAAAAGCCACATCAAAATAAGTCAAGGAATGCAAGCAACAACGAGGAGGAGTTCTTCTCTATCTCATCCTTCTCAGGAGGACTAAAAGAAAGATTGAGCGTGATTGTAGACTAAGGTAAGTTTTGTACTACATTCCTTATTTGATTTCATCATTACTCTATAGTAACTTGCATTTTATAATGAAGGGTATTATCCCTGGTATGGGAGCCCTCGTGACTTGGACCATTATCCCTGGTACAGGGATCCAATTTTTTTCTTGGTTGGTCATTATCCTAGTACAGGAGGCCATTTTGGTTGTTTTCCCTATGGGAGTCCATCTTGGTTATTATCCTAGTACGGGAGACCAGATTTCTTATTTCATTATTGAAGGGCCATGATCCTTGGTATGGGAGCCCATATTTCTCCTTGCTTAGTAAAGTACTGTAGAGGAAGTAAAGGACCTGAGAAGGCATGGGATGTCTCAAGGATAGCAACATAGGAAAAGGATGATGTCACAATTTCCTCCAAGACAAATGTTTATCCTTCAGACTTCAGAGGGAGTCACTTGACTCAAATGGAGTCAAACTATTTGAGAAGAAAGTAGAACTAGCAAAACTTGTGGACAAAAGGCTTCTTTATGATATCTTGCAGATGGCAAAGAGACATGTATGAGAATTCTTGAGCTATGTTGCAGCTATGAGCCACATCATTGATATTGAGCCTTCTTGTCATGGAGAAGCAGCAGGTCAGCAGGTTTGGAAACATGCCATGACCGTAGAGTATCATTCGATCATGAAGAATGATGTGTGGGATATTGTTCCAAGACCGAAAGGGAAGTCTATAGTGACTTCCAAGTGGATCTATAAGATCAAACATGTAGCTGAGGAAGTTTCAAGAAGTAAAAAGCGAGATTTTTGGCGAGAGGATTCTCCCGGGTGGAGGGAATAGATTATGAGAAGACATTTGCTCATGTTGCTCGATACACTTCCATCCGTATGATTATTTCCCTTGTCGCATCCATGGGTTGGAGACTACATCAGATGGATGTGAAGACAACCTTTCTCAATGGAGAGATTGAGGAAGAATTTTACATCGAACAACCTGATGGATTTGTGATACATGAGAAGGATTCTCATGTGTGCAGGTTGAAGCAAGCCATGTATGGACTAAAACAAACACCTCATGCATGGTATGAGAAGATTGATGGATACTTGATGAGTTTGGGCTTCATCAAGAGTGTTGTTGATCCCAACATATACTACAACATTGTTGGTGACTAGTGTCTGATTTTGGTCCTATATGTTGATAAATTATTCCTCACTGGCTCATAAAGCCTTATTGTTGAATGCAAGAGTGCATTGGCTTCTGAATTCGAGACGAAGAACCTTGGTATGATGCACTAATTCTTGGGACTAGAAGTGTGGCAAAGGATTGGTGAGATTCTCCTGAGTCAGGGGAAATACACAGTTGAGATATTGAAGAAATTCAAGATGACATACTACAAGCCCATGGCTACACAGATGGTGATGAATCTGAAGAAACTAAGTGAAACTTATTCTGATTCATGTGAGATTGATCCACATATTTACAAACAACTAATTGGATCATTAATGTATTTGGTTAACACCACACCTGATATATGATATGTAGTGAGTGTACTCAGCCAGTTTATGAGTCAGCCGAGATAGACACACTGGATAGCAGCGAAGCATGTGTTGAGATATTTACGAGGCACAGTTGGTTATGGAATGAGATATGCCTCATGTGTAGACATGAGATTGCAGGGATATGCCGATGTAGATTGGGCAAGGAGCGCAGTGGACCAAAAGAGCACCTTTGGTTGTTGTTTCACTTTGGGATCTACCATGGTTTCCTGGTGCATCAAGAAATAGACATATGTTGCCTTGAGTACTGCAGAAGCAGAGTACATTGCATTATGTGTGGCAGTCCGCGAAGCAGTGTGGATTCACAAGATCCTTGCAAGACTTATTTGTACATGATATGGATTCCACCGTTATCCATTGCGATAACCAGAGCTGTGTGAAGCTCTCAGAGAATCATGTGTTTCACGATAAATCGAAACACATCGATATCAAATACCATTACATCAGAGATATGGTGCAGAGGAAAGCAGTACATGTACAGCACCTTCCTAAACATGAGCAAGTTGTAGATGTCTTCACCAAACCACTTGCCAGGATGAAGTTCAAGTACTTTTGTGAGAGACTTGGCCTGGTGGAGAATGCCTCCCTAGCTGAGAGGGAGTGTTGATGATTGTAGCTTCATGAGACACTCTCTAGATCGTACTCCTCTGGACTGAGTTGAGTTGATCTGAGAGAATACCTATGTGATAGGTGAGTCATACTCCTTTAGAATGAGTTGAGTTAACCTGTGTTGGTCTCTTGTCATGCTCCTCTGGACTGAGTTGAGATGACTTGAGATGGTCTCATGTCGTACTCCTATGGACTTAGTTGAGTCGACTTGATATGGCTCTCAAGTTTGTACTCCTATGGATTTAGTTGAGTTGATATGTTTGAGAGTGACATCCCTTGTGGTTGAGCACATGTGGACTTTTCCCTAGTGGCAGAGCACTAGAGGATGTGTGCGAGACCCCTTGATATATTGTCAAAGAGTAAGACTATTGTAAAACCCTCATTTGTATTGTGAAGGGTACAAGTTATCCCTACTGTGTAAAGACAATTAATATTATGTAAAAGACTAATTGTATTATTGAGTTATACAAATCATCCCTATTGTGCCAATTAAGAGACATGTCCATTCATTGAGTTAGGTCATGTATATTGTTAGCACCAAAATTCGCCCTTCAGATTGAGGGAAAGGCAAGCCCGATACCCATCAGAGTTTTATGTCACAAGTTGGTTATTAAAAGGTCAAATGGGTGCAGTCTCAAGAAAATATCATCTTAACTCAGAAAACTGGACTGATATGCACGAGAAGGTGAGGTCTTAGTTTAACTTCAGATAGTAAGTTGTAGTAAGGGTGAGTAGGAGGAATACTTTGGTGAGAAAATGTAGAGATCTGCCAAGGACATCAATTCTTTCAGTAGCCCAAGGAGGAACAATTTAAACGCAATAACTTCTCAAATTTAAATCTTGAAGAAATTGAAAGGAACTATAACAACACTATTATCAAACTTTCATCATAATGCAGTCACAATAATTCAAGTGAATCAGTCAATCATGAACTCTTTCAGCATCAGAGGGAAACAAGAGAGAGTAAGAAAGTTGATTTTCATTAAACAATAAGTCTTAAATGCATATACATAACCAAATAACCAAAGAGTTCATTAAAACTTTACAATTCGGGAGCTTTTCTCTACCATTGACCCTTACAAAATATAAAAACTGAGTATTTATACTCAAAACAACTTGCTCCCTTTGGAAGCGCGCTCTGATCACCGTATTCAAGGATTGGCATCTCAGTCTTCTTCTATCAGTCTACACTTGCATTCTTCTGTCAGATGCGATCTCAGATCAATATGGGCTTTGCAGAAAAATTCATTGACAGGGAGACCTTGGGTTGAAAGCCTACCTCCACGGCCAAATTTTCCATGCTTTCCATTTATGTGGTGAAACGAGGTTTAACACCCTTCCCCAACTTCATTAACTACCTTCATTGGGATCAGGACGAAGTCGGACACCCATGAATGCTTTAGGCGGTGCCCATGACTTCTTCAAAATGATATAAGCACGTTGGGCCATGGCTTTTCTTCTACATTCAACACAGGTGCTCTCAAACTTTTGGCACGACTCTCCTCTATCGCTCCAATCTTTCATGTGACCTCATGCTACGACCTGGAGCTTCCATCCAAAGGTGATGTCAGGAATTTTCCTTTCGAGAGTTTTCACTCCAACTTGATTTCAATATCACGATGCCCGAAATCATGAAATGGCCTTTGAGATCGGCGGTAGGTCTTGCTTCAAAATGAACGACCACAATCCTTTCCCTGATGACGTGAAACATCGTCTATGCAATGAGCGTTCGCCCCTCTTTCTGGACCTGCTTCCCATGTGACCAAGTGTTGAGACCATGGGCTCAATTCTTAGGTGTTTCGTGATCTCGCATTTTGGGGATCTCACACCATGTTCCACTTTCGAAACCCGATCCTCAAAATCACGATCCTGTTGATCCGGTGCCACGCGTCCCCTAATTCGAACGATCCAGATTTGAACCATCGGTTTTTTGGGCCTTTGGATTTCGGGCTATGGATGCACTTTACGACGAGAACCCCGAACTCCCGATCCTTCGAAATTTGTCGATGTTAGATCAACGGCTCTCGACTGTTCATGATCGGATGACCCATATTTAATTTTTCTTGAATCAGGACTTCGCGATCCTTGTTGAATAGCTTTACAACATTTGAACTCCTAATTCCCGTGCTCACTTGCCTTCATTGAATAATGAACTTGCTCGCTTGCTTGATTTAAGTCCCTATTAAAACACTCTCAGTGTTGCGGTCTGCAAACAATTACTTGGATGATTGGTTGAGGGCTCAGGAAAACAGAAGGATCAGCGACAAGGCAAAAGGAGAAGCAATCGACCTTAGGGAAAACATAAAGGCTAAGGGCTGATATTTCTCAAACGAGCTGACAAAGAGAATGGGTCAATCAAACAGATGAAGGAAAACACTGCAAACTACAAGCCTAGAAGTAAACTTGTGATTGGGTCTGCAAAAGGAGAAAAATAGGCAGAAAATCACAGACCTAGGCAGAAACCACAACTCTCGAGACCTTGACAGGTTTATGTGCTAACATATATATTAGTGAATGATCCCCATTGTGGATTAATCATATCACTCACTCAATGCATTACTTGGAGAGCTGGAATTTGGTGCGCACTTCTCCTGCGCTATCTTTCTTGGTCATAGAGCACCCTATTTTGTGCGCTAGGGTTTTGTCTTGAGGGCCACCTTTGTTGGCACCCATATTTTATATGGAAATTGTTTCTTCTTTTGGCAATATATCAAAGGGTTGTTTTGTTTTTCCCTTGTTTGACAAGGGTTTTCCAAGAATAACTTTTTGTGTCTTGTGCATGGTTATTCTTCTTGTGATATTGGTTTACTACAGCTATTGTATTTTGTGTTGTTGCCTTTTTTATGGTTCAAGTTCATGCTAAATTGAAAAGAAAATACATGCATTTGAGTCGCCATAAAAAATTCAACACAAACATCATGAAACGAAGAAGGATTTGATACAACATATTCAAGTGCTTCAAAAATCAGACTGATACATACCATGATACCCGGACTCATTACCACATGGAGCAAGACTCACCGCTACTCCAGGACCAGGTTGGTGGGGATGGATGTTGTTGTCGATGATGAATGGACTGCACTGAAGAAAAGAGGGGCCCTTCGGGGCCTTGCTCAAGTCATCTGCCTCTTGGTACTCCATGTCTAGGATCTGGAGGCCTCAAGACATGATCTCCTTAGTTATCCCTAGGGTAGGGGATAACGTGTGGCTCCAACTCGGGGAAATTTGCTCACCATAGAGCACATGAGAACCTTGACATATATGGTATGACCTTTGCATGTTGATTGAATGCTAGGTGTAGTCATATAACCAGTGAAACCATCCTAGCAATATCTCATAATACATTCCTATGTGCTTCATCATAAACCAAAACAATGACAAGTTGAGCCCAAAAATAACATGAGTTAGAGCATACATCATATCATAGGAAGTTGTAAAGTCTAGCTCTTGGAGGCGGGAGGGAGGGACAAAATTATGCCAAGTTACACTTCTAGGAAAGTACTCAAACCATCTTAGAAAGGGATCGTGAAAAATCAAAGGCTCAAAAGACTGACTCAAAGAGTCTCAAGGTTTGCTACTTTGGACATCATCACATCCTGAGGTCTGGGAAGGGACTAGCAAGAACCTAGAGGATGACTAGCAATTTTTAAGGGAAGGTTGAAAGACTAAGATAACAAATTTCTTCTTAATGTATTCAACCTACGATTGAATTATAAAAGAATGCTTTGCACAAGAGAAAACTTGGGAAAAGGGACATCTTTCCCAACTACATCCATAGTGACATAACGAGGTAAAGTGATCGAAGGGAGATGGAAAACCTTGTCACAAGTATCCTACTTTAGTAAACCAATGCCCTTACCATGATAAATATCTAAGCACAATGGTGGTTGATAATATTCTTCATAATAGAATAAATCCAAGTGCTCAAAGGAATACTCATCAAAATCCTCAAGGTGTGACAGAAAATCACCATGAAAACATAGCACAAGGTCATCCTTGGGTGTTTGGAAAATGTTTGTAACTATATCATCTCCTTGTTGCCATATGTCAGAATTATTAGTAACCTGATATGATAGTTGTAAAGGAAACTTTTGGAAATGATCCTCAATGTCATAAATAGGGTCCCCATCATAGCCAATCACATCCCATTTACATTTCCCGACATGTATGAACTCATAAATATTATCAAATCATTACCTTTATCATAACATGAAGGGTTTAAAACATCCAAGGG
>JASDQU010322603.1:1342-12916 GCA_032191745.1 Picea mariana | reverse complement strand
CGATGTATTGAGGGTTGTTGATTTGCACACCCTATTGCTATCAAGCTGTAACATTTTTGAAGAGATCCACCACTAATAAAGAAGAGGCATTTCACAGGATTCTTGCGCATGTTCACTGGTGATGTGATTTTCTTAGTCAAATGTTTCCTTTCTCCGTAATCATCTTGTTTTTCTATAACTAATCTTTACGAATAGCATTATGTTTTAGGATTTATCTCATATACCATGTTTCCGATTCTAGAGATTTTAATGTTAATATTCTAAATATCTTCAGTTAAGAGATTCTTAAGTGCTTGTTAATTGGAGTTATTTTCCTCATCTTTTCTCCTGTCCATCACTTTAATTATTAAAGATCCAGTGAGTGTGTTATCTCACCTTGTGAAATATTTCTTCAACGTTTCTGGTTGTATCTCAGATTTGATTAAGTACAGACCCCATAGCCCAATGGATGTGTAATTTTTTTCAACCAAACTTCAAACCCTTTATAACAAAACCGATATTTCCTATAGCTAGCCTAATATCTTAATTAAAAACAAAGTTAAATCATATAGAGAGATCCCTCTCTGGAGCTGGAAGGGCTAGATCCCAGCTCTAAAGTGGTTGGTTAAGGTTACCTTTGTAGATTTCTTCTTTTTCAACCTCTAGGAAATTTACCGAGTGCTAACACTACCAATCAAAACGAAGATGAAAACATATCCCTTTCCCAAATTTTCCCCCACCATTTCTAGCGAGTACCTCTTTATTTTTACGCAAGATTGAGGAGGATAACATATGCTTGTTGATATAAGCTTATCCTTCAGATAAGTCCTTCGGAGTATGCTTAACGAACCCTGAGAAGGAGTGGTTTGGTCCCATTACGGGTCTATCGATGTTTGTTTAACGAGTCCAAAGATAGAAAACTCGAAGGTTTTTCACGATTATAGAGTCTGAAAAAACACTTTAAAAGAGAACTCTCTCAGTTCCTTTTTCGTAAAATAGTCTGGATGAGACCGAAAAAGAGATAAATTATCGCTCACCAGACACTTACTTCCAATACTTTATCAAGCGTGAAAATAGCAAGGTCGCTTGGCTATCTTTTCATGTTTAGAGAGTCTGAAAAAAGCTTAAAGAGGACTTTAGGGGGGTTCATTTTTCGTATAACCTTGTCGAACCTGAAAAAGTGATAAAAGTATGCTTGATCGTGTTCTTCTGTATTTTCGAGCGCAAGAACGGACAAAGACTACGCTCGAGGTTTTATACAAAAACCATAAAAAACAATCAAAACACGTAATGACAAAGAAAAACATGTCAATATTTCTATATTTGACCATCGAAATCATTACACCTGCAAAAGATACACTCAAAATGACATTAGGGATTAGGGTTTAATAGAAAAATAATCATAAAAACCAAATGACATAGTAAAAGTAAATAAAAAGGAGTAAATACTCTTTTTACCATATCATTTTTACCTTTCCACTATTTAAGCTCAAAAACCCCTCTTTTACCCTCAAAGTTTGGTGTCAGATTATGGGAGTTACGAATGTCCATTCAGCTAGCCGTCAATGACAGTGAGGTAGGCTCTTTGTCCTTTACACTTTCATGGTTTAATTTTGCATTTCTATTGGTTAAAATTTCATTTTTAAGTTGATTTTAGGAGCCCTACTTGCGCGCTGTCATTCTCGCAGGTGGGCTAAATGGGACCTGCGAGAATGGGGCATTCTCGCAGGTGAGTCCATAGCAGCCTATGAGGTTCTCACACTATGCACATAGGGCACCTGCGAGAACCACAAAGCTCAAAAAAAAAATTAAAAATCTACCCAATGAACAAGAACCAAATCATGAAAAAAGTTGCTAATCTTCTTTTTGTGTTCCTTATGCAGATAATTGGCCATCAAAATGGTTCTTGAATGGCGCAAAAGGGAACACGAAGAAGACAATGAAATTGCTGAAAATCATCCACCTACTATTACTGCATTGAGAAATTGTGACCTCCTGAAGTACTTTCGTATCCCGAGCATGAGGGCCCAAGTCAGGTTATTAGAGTACCTGGTGCGTATGTGGGAGCCTGATCAGCAGGTATTTCATGTGGGGGTCCACACACTGTCCTTAGATATTGAGGACATTTACTTTTTGACTGGCTTGTCACGGCGCGGGCACTATGTGAGCCTAACTGGTGGCAGCAGTGGTGGGCTACCCATGAGTGAGTATTGGCGTTTACACTGCGTTCCTGAGGCAGAGAGAAAGAAAGGAAAAGTAGCTATTTTGGGGGTACAATATTTGACCCTCCGTACTATCCTATTCACCATAGCTCGAATGGCTGGGATTTTTTCTCCTCACATGGTGTTACAGAGTTACTTCCAGTATGCCATCGAGTGTACTGAACCTCGGGTGTTCAACTGGGCAGATGTTGTGCTTCGTAGTATAAAAAACCAGTTGACCAAATGCAGACGACGCGACCTGAAGCAATTCGGGTACAGATCTTTGTTAGTTTCATTCTTCCTTGAGAGGGTTCCCTTACTGAGACTGCAGGTTGAGTGGAATTTACCGGCTCCCAGGGATCCAAGGATGCTAAGATGGTGTCTGCTCATGGCCCGGCACGTAGCAGGACCGATCATCAAATATGATGATACCTTTATTGACTGGCTTCAACCACAGATGTTGATGGTTGACGACTATGATTATGCCGGGTTGGATTTCTGAGGAGATCCAGACTTAGTACTGCCAAAGGATGCTCAATGGGGAGAACTTGGTAAGAAGTACACACATTTTTCTCTTTTTAAATGTTTTATGAATTTTTATCATATTCAAATGTTTTTGTTTTATATGTTCGTCCAAAGACTAAATACAAATCGATGTTGATGTTACAGATATTGGACCTTACAGACCTCCTGGTACTTCTCCCATTCAGCGGCGAGGAGAGGTAGCAGCAGTGCTGCAATATGCTGAGGATTATCAGGTAGTGGAACAAAATCTAGAGGGCCTGACCGCAAATATTCCATTCATGCCTCTAGAAGAGGTTCCACGACGTGATCAGCGTCATACTATAGGAGTGTCAGGATCCATGAGTCGACTGCTCCGTAGTGTTGCTCGGGCAGTCGTGTGTTACCGTGAACATCATCCATGACGTTATTTTGTAGAAGCTATGAGCTTCAGATTTTGACATTTTGGTCTTCGGGAAAACTTTTTGTAAAAAACTTTTTTGATCGTTATATATACAGACGGATTCTACCAGTTTATCATGTGTTATGTGAATATTGATGTGATTGATTTATAAATAATTCAAATGTATTTCTGATACATAATTAGCCAATGCATCTGTTAATGTATTTAGACATCTAAGAATATGTTGATATTCAATGTAATCAAAATAACGCTCCAAGAGGCGAATTCGCAAATACACCCATAACAAAGTAGGACTTCGAATAGTATAGACATTACTTAACTGTAGTACTACAAGATGTGAATCGAGTCACACAACCAAATGACGAATTCCAAGCGAGATAGCATCAACCAATAGTTCAATAACGGCGCTATACTCTGCAATGTTGTTGGTCGCATAGCCGAGGCACACACCTCATAAGGAAACAAGTTCATTTGTAGGGGCATAAATTGCCCGCACAGTGGAAGCAAGGTTATGAGTACTACGGCTAGCGCCATCATCGAAGCCAATATAGGGTAGCAAAGACTCCGACATCTGGAAATCAAATCACAATGTCACATAAGGGCAGAAACTAGATAATGACACAAGCAAGCTATAGTAACACACAAAAAGTATGATACAATAAAAATACAAGTACTCATGCACAAATGATTTTATGCATAGTACTTCTTCAAGTACAACCCATTCCTGGGTTCACTCAAAGGGATACCATCGTAATCTACCAACTCATAAGCCCCTTTTTCCAAAACTCATCAAATGATATAAGGACCTTGCCACATGGGTTCGAATTTCCCAGCTCCTAACATATCTTGATCTTGTTCATAGAGAAGAACAAGATCACCTTTGGAGAAAACGTGAGGCTTGACATGCTTTTCGTATTGGGCCTTGACACGCTTTTTCTGAGATTCTATGACTAGGGTGGCATCGTGCTGAGTTTCATCTAATCGCATAAGATACAATAGATGTTCTTCCTCAGCAGAGGTGTTGGGTAGGAGTTCAACAGCTAGTTTTAAAGAGGGTATCTCACATTCGATAGGGAGAATGGCTTCCACACCATAGACTAATCGAAAAGGTGTAAACCCAGTAGCGGACTTGACGGATGTCCGGTACACCCACATTGTCAAAAACAACATTGTGTGCCAACTTGTTTTATGAATCCCTATCATTCGTCGGAGCATAGTTATGAGAACTTTGTTAATCGCTTCGACTTGGCCATTGGCTTATGGATAATAGGGTGTTGAGTTATCATGGCGAAGACCCAACTTTTTCAGTAAGCTCAGACATCATAAAATTCCTAAAGTGGCTACCGTGATCAATCACGATAGCTTGGGGAACACCAAAACGAGCTATGATGTGATTAAAAATGAACAATGTTGCGGTATTTCCAGTGTTGTCAAATGTCGGCATCGCCTTGGCCCATTTCATAAAGTAATCAACGGATACAATGATGTAACCATGCCCCCTGGTCGAGTGAGGGTGACATGTCATGAAATCGATGCCCCATTTCGCAAAGGGACCAACTGAGACCATAGGGTGAAGAGGAGCAGGATGTGACTGGATCTTGTTATTATAGGTCTGGCAGGCATGGCATTTCTGAACGGAAATGATGCAATCATTAAATAAAGAAGGCCAAAAATACCTTGCCCCTAAGATCTTCTGGGCAGTAGCATACCTAGACATATGACCACCACATGCTCCTGAATGGCAGTCATTCAGAGCTTTCTCAGCTTCATCGAACGTTAGACAACGTCAAAAAACAGAGTCAATTCCCCAACGATAAAGAGTATCCCCGAGGATAATGTATTGACGAGCTTGATAGCGTATTTGACATCGTCCAGAACTGGACAAAGTTGGTCGAAAATTCTAGGTTTGGAGATATATAATGATATCCCCATACAAATGATCATCAGTGCTAATAAGAAAAAGAGATTCATCGGGTAATGAATCAACTGCTACATTTTCCATTGCCGAATGGAGAAATTTGCATATCAACTCAGCAAAAACTAAGGACTTCTTGGACTTGGTGCGTTCGAATTCCAAGTCAAATTCCTGGAGTATCACAATCCATTTGGAGTATTTTCCCCCTAGAAATTGACGTGTCAGAATGTGTTGCATAGGGTTGCAATGAGAAATCATCGTAGTCTTGCATGAGAGGATATAGTGCCGGAAGCGTTGGACGGCTTGGATGGCATCCAAGGCCAGTTTCTCAACATGTTGATACTCGATTTCAATCGGCGTGAGACTTTGACTCAAGTAGTAAATAACATGTCCGTCGTGAGCATCATCCTCTTGAACGAGAACCATACCAATAGTGTACTCTGAGGCAGCAAGATAAAGGAAATAATCACGACTATAATCGGGGGGAAAAAGAAGCGGAGCGCGTGTTAGGGACAATTTCAAAGTCTCAAAAGTGTTGTTGGCGATGGTATCCCAGACAAACTCTGAATCCTTCTTTAATAGCCACGTAAATCCATGAGTTATCTCAGCGTAATTTGGGATAAAACGATGAAGAAAGTTTTATTTCCCTTGCAAACTTTGCAACTGGCAAAGTGTAGAAGGAGGAGGGAGATTAAGAATCGCCTCAACCTTTAAAGGATCCACCTGGATCCCTTGACGTGAAACGATGAAACCTAGAAGACGGTCATATTCCACACAGAAAACGCACTTGTGAGGATTCAAATGTATACGGTAGAACCGACAGCGAACGAAAATGGCTCGGAGGTGGGTTGGGTGATCGAATCTGTGCATTGAACGAGTGGGTAAATCATCCAAATAGGGTTGAACGATATGCTTGATATCATGGAAAGCATAAGACATAGCGCGTTGAAAAGTAGCGCCAACGTTCTTGAGACCGAAAGGAAGTTTTCGATAGGCAAAAGTACCCCAAGGAAAAATAAAAGCAGTCTTATGTTGATCCTTGAGAACAATGTTGATTTGATTATATCCAGAGAAACCATCCATGAGAGAGAAGATTTCACTTCCGGTGCAGTCATCGACAATCTAATCGATGAATGGGGTAGGAAAGTTGTCTTTTGGACAAGCTTTGTTAATATCCCTATAATCAACGCATACACGAATGGTGCCATGTGTCTTGTCAATCGGGACAAGATTGGAAACCCAGTCTTTGAGAGTGTTATCAGACTAATCGGTAGGTGTGGACACTAACTGATCTCCCTAGGTCCACCTGGATCTAGAACAAAACAGGACAGGACATGACTCTTTCCCTAAGTTTTGACCATTGAATCAACTAGTAAGAAGGAACAAGTAACATACCTTTATATCGCTTCCTAGGGTCACTGTTGCTCCTGCTTCACTCTAGTGCTCTCGTGAAGTCAAGACCAAGACAACACAAACCAACCAAAGTGAAGATAGCACAATATATTCAACAGTCAATCTATGTGTATGATCAAGGAATTACACAATAAAGTGGAAATAGCTTTATGGGAAAGGGACATGCCACTGTATCATATTCATGGAAAGTAAAGATTACAACCTGAGCCTTGATGTCACAAACTTCCTTTTGATGGCTCTTGGCTCTGACACACACACTTTCTCAATCTTTGCAGAAGAAGATCAAATCCTCTTGATAGATTTGCTAGAGTCTCCAAGCTGCTATTCAAGCTTCAGTCCTTCACACAATTCTTTTCACCAATTCTCCAATGAATCTTGCTTAACCTTTTCCATGAGAATTCCCTCAATATATAGGAGAGAATGAATTAGTTACTTAGATAAGAATGATCCCAAAATATCAGAGAATCCAGTACTAGGATAACCATTCGAATGCCAACCCATCCTTCTAGAAGATTCCCTTCTAGAAACATCGAGAATTCATCTTTTTCCATGCTTTAGGAAGAGTTCGCACCCTAGTTGTTTAACACAGTGCGAGAAGTTCACACCCTGGCTTAAGGAAGCCTGTGAGAATGCCTCATTCTCGCACCCAAATATACTAGCAGCCTACGAACCTTCTTCAAAAATGAGTTTTCTAGGAAGAGATGGAAGTAACTTTTCTCAGGAGAAAGTTCTTATGAAGAGCCTGAGTACACAATCATCAATACATCATCATGATGACCAAAATCATGGGTAACAGAGAGCCACAGGATAAATAAAGCTGGCTTTCAGAAGTTTCTTGACTTTGAGTTTTATAGTAGCCTCTTTACGTGGGTGAACTGAATGAAGACGTCGCCGAACGGGTTTCACATCAGGATATGTCTTTATCTCATGTATCACAATCTCAGGGTCGATACTCGACATTTCTTCGTAACTCCAGGCGAAGATGTCATGAAATTCTTTGAAAAGGGATTCATAGGTGACTATTTCGTCAAGGGAACACGAAGCTCCAATATGGACATTTTCGATGATTCCATGCTTGACGGATATGTCAATGGGAATCGTGGGCGAGATATTGCTTAAGTTCCCTTCAGAAAACACATCGTGTGCAGACGCAGGAACGGTTGAGATGATGACAATGGTCGACGAGGTCGAAATCCATTGGTAGTTCTCAAGGGTATGTTGCTCCAAAAAGAGGATGGAACGATGATGTCCATTGTCCCAAGGGGTTTCCTCCATGACGAACATGATCATGTTGTCAGTGGGAAAAATAACACGAAAAGGATTGAAAGACAACTCACCAAGAGAAGGAGTATAAGGTGTTGCCGATTGAATGGACTGATAGGCGGATTCAACTGGACTTAACGGCATTTCGTCGCCGAAACGAAGATGATCTCCAGGGTCAAGGACTATCCAGGAGTTGTGACACGCAAGAAGTTTGTGAGGCAAGGTGGAGATCATGTTGATGGAAGCAACAGACGGGTGTGGAACATCGGGTGGTAGAATGGGGAAAGTACCCATTAACAAAGAATCCTTGAGCAGACCTACACTGACATTCTCATAACCCGATGGGTTTTTAGCGATAAACGGTACGTTGTTAGTACGGGTATCAGAATTGAAGAAGGCTAGTTGATCAACGGTGACAACCTTACTTTGGTGTGGGAAATGTAACACACGAAAAAGGGTCGACACAACTGCGCGCATGGAATCGATCCAGTTGCGGCCAAGCAGAAGATTATAATCAAGGGGAGCGTCAAAGACTTCCACTTTGACTTGGACCATTTTGCCTTCTAACGTGATGGGCAACGAAGGAATAACACCGTAGGGCTTAAAATAGGAGTCGTTGAAGGCTTTAAGTGTGTTCTGGGATTCATTCAAAGAAGGAGATCCAATGGCTTTCCAACAAGCAAGAGACATAACACACGTCAAGGCACCCTCGTCGATAACGGTTCGGAAAAAAAATTTGTCAGAGACAACCACTTGGATCTGGAAAGCATGTTGAGGGGGTAACCTTGGAATGTGATCTTCCAAGTCAAAGATTATTAAATTTGTATCTGTCGGATCAATTCCACCGATATATTTCAACAATGCCTTCCGTTGTGTGGGGCAAGTTTAAAGGACTTCAAGGGCTGACATCGCAGAAGGTGCTTGGGCCAGATCTTCAACAATTTTGTAGTTCTGGGTCGCACGAGCGTGAGGATTGAAATCCGATTTCCAAATGATGCCCTTTGGGGGGGGTTGCAGAATTGTGTCGAGGCTCAGTCGTTCGAGATGAAGAGGACCGTTAGTAGGTGGAGTCGTGGGAGAGGGTTGTACCAAAGAAGGGGGTAAATCATCAACCTTCTCTTTAGAGGGAGAATAATCTTTGGCTCGAGTAGTGAGTGCAACGTTGTTTTGCTTAAAATCACTAGTACACATCAAAACATAGGAGGTGGTAGAACATGAAGGTTGGTCATGGATGACCAACTGAGCCTGTTGTTGAGATGGGAAGGTTGGGACAAAACGGTCAGTGCAGGTGGTTTTGGAGCTCCTTGAAGGAACTTAGTGACCTTAGCACGTCATGGACAATCCTTCGTGTAGTGATCATCACCACAGATAAGGCAAGGGTATTGTGGTTTCCGCTTATCCCGATCGTCAACAGGGGTAGTTTTGGTTTTCTATGCTTGAGAATTATTTTTTTCCTTCTTATTCTTACCTCTCCCCTTTTTAGATTTGTTTTTACCGGCTGGGGTAGATTGAATGGCATTTACCTCAGAAGTCTTGCCAGTGGGAGGGGCAGGAGACAGAGCATTTTGAACATTAGAAGAAGCATATTTAGGGTTTGTGCTTGAGGTAGAATGTGGTTGGGCCTGGGTAGAGCCAATCACACCATCAGCTGCATGCGAGGCAACTGATGTAGTTGAAGTGCTGGAAGTATTAGGATGAGGTAAGTCAGGTAGTAAATCGTAGAGAGTTCTCGTTTGTGAGTAAATGAGGTCAATATATTGAGCACGACTTATAGATTTCTCTTCCGTGACTACGCCACCCATGGCAATGTCCTTTCCGATGTCGTTCACAAATGATTTTGTGAACCACTCTGCCAGCAACTGATCGGGGAGCTCAAGTTTAATGAGATGTCGTCTCGTTCGCCACTCATGGATGTGATCAGATATATGAGTGCCTTTGTTCTATTTGAAGGAATTCAAAATCTCGGTTCTCGTGTCATAACGGATTGGTAAATGGTAATGCGTAAGGAAAGCCATAGCTAGGGTGTTGAAGTCAGAGAAGAAACCTCGTGGCAATTTGATATACCACTTCGTAGCAAAACTGGTAAGGGTTCATTGAAAAAGACATAAACAAATAGAGTCATCCATCAACGAGTTGGATGAACACCATAGGTGAAAAGTATGTGATTGTTGGGGTCCTCTCCCGCTTTTCTGTTGAATTTAGGAATGTTCGATGGAAGGTTGGCTGGTATAACAGGACATTGGGGAGAGTGACGAATAGGATCATTTAAAATCCTTGACAAATCCAGAATATCCAAAGTGGCGAGAAAGGGTAACTGTCGATTCACTTGCGGGTAATGGTGGCTTTGGGGAGGAAGCCCTGTCAGCAAACTAGTAGGACCATAAGTAGTTTGCATATAATGTGAAGACCCGGGCATATTTGGTGGTGGTTGGAGAGGATAGTAGCTCATAGGAGTACACCATGAAACAGGTGCTTGAGTTTGAGAATTTTCCCCCCAAATGGGATTGAACGAACCTGGATATGGTTGGCCCATACTAGGGGGTGTTATGGACGCAGCTGGGAACTGCTGCCCCCCAGACGTTTGAGGAGGATTTTGTATCAATTGATTCCAATACTGGGCCAAGGATGGAGGTACGTTTTTCTCATAAGGTGGGGTTGCCCCTCCCATTGAAGGTGGTGTGCCAATTGAGGGAAATGTTCCAATTGGAATTTTCCAACTGAGAGTGGGTTGAGTTATACTACCTTGATGAAATTGTCCACCAATCAGAATCTGATAATTTAGAGTGAATGACGGAATAGTGCCACTAGGATTAGGATTGCCAGTAGAAGATGAAGAAGGTCCTCCGAAAGGAAATTGAGGGAGTGTTGGAACAAAACCGGGAAGAAAGTGCCTAGAAGAAGAAGGACCACTAGGAGAGTCGGATGGAGTTTGTGTAGGAGTAGGAATAGAAGCATTCAACACACGGTATCCAGGTGGTAGTGTTGGAGTGATGTTGGACATTCGCGATGTGTTGATACGAGCAAGAATAACCGCAGTAAACCTGGTTGGAACACTCAAAGTAGCTGTGAGATGGGCCATGTTGGTAGGGATGGTAAAATGATAAGCGGTAGTCACCGGTACTGTCTTTGTACCAGAGATTTCAGAAATCACAGGTGGGTTGATCTCGAAAATCACAGGTGAACCTGGACCAAAAAGGTCCTGTCGAAAAAGGCCCGTAGACCAAAAAGGATCTTGGTCCCTCGGTCCAGATGGAGATCTGGAATATACAACAATTAAGTCTCCGGAAGAGTTTGCTCGCATAAAACGTCTCTCAGAATCAGGGTGAAGCCGAAATTCCTCTCGAGTATTTGTAATTTGAAAATGTTCTAGAGAGTCAATTCATTCCACTTGCGGTGTGGTGACGACTGGGACTTCACTCTGCCGAGGAGAGACTCCAGATGTGCTTGTAAGCAAGGGTTGAGAACCTTCCAGATGCTCTGGAGATAAACCCTGCATTCTACGTGAACGACATGGAGGAGCTATTGTAAACGAGCGACAGACTTTGTGAAGAAAATATGATGGTCAACTTTGAGAAACAAACAACAAGCGCTAGTAAACAAAATCTAGGGAGCAACACCAAGCAAACAAGACCTTCTAATTTCAAAGCCACTAGTTGGTGATGAAATCCAACATCGCAACAACGAGACAAGAAGGGGCTGGGCTAGGTGGAAAAGTTACGCTGACGACATGCTTAACGGACTTACACCCTGGTGCAAGCTCCCACACATAATCGTGGGTATACCCTCCAAGGAGCCCGAGTGAGTTTGGTCAACGTCAATTCCAGGTACCGTGAAGACTTTCCCCTTCACAGTCACCTCAAGTAAGAACCTAGAAAGAT
>JASDQU010322602.1:0-12380 GCA_032191745.1 Picea mariana | reverse complement strand
CTGTTTCGATGGAGAGTGGAGGGACTATGTTACTTCACCACAAATTTTGAAGAGTGAGGGGGCAGCAAGCTAGCTTAGCCTCTCCTTCAAATGAGATATCTTGCACAACTTCAAACTTCTTGCAAAGTGGTTAACCGCATTGGTGTCATATAATTTAGAGAAAATTTGAGAGCATGAGAATTAAACAAAATAAGCATGCACATCAAACTACCTAGCATATATAAGACAATTGAAACAAAGAAGCAAGCAAGCTTCCTATTTCTATCCTATTGAGAGATAGCTCCCCTTACAAGGCCAAGATTTATCAAAAGAAATTGCAAGAAATAATCAACAACACATATACCTCATGTACACCATACACATAGATGATCCACACACAATAGCTTTACACCATCAAGTAGCCTCCAAAGCCTTTTTATTCAAATAGAAATGATATACCGATTACAATAGCAAGCATCTCACCCAAGCTCCAACTAACAAATAATGGGGAGAGCTTGTACATTTATACACAAATGGGCGGAGTTCCCAATGAAGAGGGCGCACCAAGTGAGGGAGAGAGGCGCACCAAGTGGAGGGAGAGGTGAGCCAAGTGTTGGAGAGTGGGCTGCTACCTCTCCACACATCAAACAAATGTCAAATCCAAGACTTGAAGAAGGAGGGCGCGCCACCTCTCAAGGGAGTGGGCTGCCACCTCAAGGGTGCACCACCTCTCCAAGAGGGGCGCACCTTTCAATGCACATGTGCTCAAAAGCTCTCAAACCAATCATCAATCAACTACCAATCAACTTGGGTTTGTCCCCTTTGACCATCTCCTTGACTTTTGTGCCTTTATTTGTCTTCAATCATGTCCCCACATGTTCCTTTATTTTTGCCCTTGCTGATTTATTATTGATTTTATTTGACTTTTTTGGGTTTTTGAGAGTAAAATTAATTTTAAGTGATTAAAATCACTAATTTTATTGAAACAAGTGGGTACTTAGGTAATATGGGTGCTCTAGGTCCAAAAAGGAGCATCCCCATGGCCTATTTGGTTCCCTAGTACCACTTTTTTAATGTATCTTTATTTTTTAATTAAAAATTGCCGAATTTTGGCAATTTTTTAATTAACTAAAAAAATTAAAAAAAAACTAAGGGGGGACTTAATACATTTCCATAAGACTCTAGGAGGATGTTTAGCATGGTAATATACATCAGACACTAGGCTTAGATCCATGCTCAAGCCTAACCATGGGCATATACTCCAGCTCTGGAGGAATTGAGTGAAAAAACTCATAAATTATAAATTGCCTGAAAATGGCAAAATATAATTAGTAAGTGAAAAAACACTCCAGAGTATAACTCACGCTTAGGACTTAAGGTGGCTAAGACCTTTTACAAGTTCATCATGCAAACACCTCTTATTACAATTTTTTATGGAAATGTAAAGAAAAAAGGTGGTCTTTACGACCAGTTGAACTTCTGAACTCTAAATTTTGAAATGATGTTCAAACTTTGGCGGCTCGCTGGAAGTCCATCTTAGTGCAACTTTGATGGATAACAATCTGTCCCTTTGAAGAATTTATCAAATCTTTGTTTAATAGATGGCACCTTAATGACTTCTTTTAGAGGGATGGTCACGTGCATTTTGGATAAGGCTCCTTCGAAGTCAAAGTCCAAGTCCCCCTTTTCGGTCTTGGGTGTTTCAGGAGGAGGAGAGTTTGATTTTGAAGGCTTTGTCTGAGTCATTGTAGGAATGGTAAGGGGAGGTTGGTTTAATTTCTTTTGCCTATATACCTGAAATTCTTGTTTTGCCAACTTCTCCCATGACTCAGGGTCCAAATTGTTTATTATTTCCATTCTAGCCTTCCTTGTTGCTTGTTTCATTTCTTCTCAGTGTTCTTTAGGAGTGATGTTGAGGTAGATTTGAGGGCCTTCTATAACATGGCTTATGTTGTTTATATGGTCATGGACTTCAATGTCCCTGAAAACATTTTCTT
Source organism: Picea mariana (assembly GCA_032191745.1). Taxonomy (NCBI): domain Eukaryota; kingdom Viridiplantae; phylum Streptophyta; class Pinopsida; order Pinales; family Pinaceae; genus Picea; species Picea mariana. The sequence continues at coordinate 10,404 of JASDQU010322602.1, read as the reverse complement.
CCCATTTAACGAAACCAACTCCTTTCTGTACTAGATAGCCATCTCCTTGTGTAGGACAATAATCATCCCAATCTTCAGAGATGTCAGAGGTATCATCGGGAAAATCACCCCAATTTGTATCCTCTTCTGTCAAGGGAAGAATGGGCCAATCTTGAAACAAGCATGGATCCACCGAGTTATAGTCACTAGATCCAAGATCATCTGTTAATAAGAGAGAGGGTGTTTGCTCATCTTGCTCAAAATGACCAGTTTGTAATAGTGTGGAAGTCCCTTCGAACGATAATTGGTCATCCAGGTCTTGCGTTGTCAGAAAAGGAATTTCTAACATTTCACGAATTCTTTTAACCCTTTGTAAGATATAGGACATACTAGTGCCTAAGTTGGTTCCATTATGTACCCGGGGCTCTTTAGACCTTGTTTCCGGGTCCCTATTGGTTTGGCCAAAGTACTCAAATCCGGGTTCACTCATATCTTGACTTTCTGAAATTGGTGTGTTCAAGACAAATAAGGAATCTTCAAAATTAGGTTCTTTATAAGTAGCCATACCTAAACCCTTGGATGGTTCATGTTGTCTTGAAAAGTTCAAGGCATCCTTGGTGTTTGAGAAAGCTGTGCTCCATTTCCTTTCAGGAGGCATGAGTTTTACTTCAAGGAATTTCGGGAGCTTGGGTTCAGTTTCTGTGATATCCTCGTCACTAGATTCCCAAGGGTTGTTATTGTGCGAGAGATTAACCTGATAGATGTAGTCTTCGAATTCAAGGTTCCTCTCAATCTGGTAAGCGGAATCTTGTGCTTCTTCTAGAGTTGAGGGTGACAGATCTTTGAGAGTAAACTGGAAAATTCCTTCCAATGAGTTCAAGTAGTGTTGGAGGATAGCTTCTTCTGAGTTTAAGTTAGGTTGAACCTTTTTGAGGAGAAGATTGAACCTATCATTGAAATCCCTAATGCCCTCGCTGGAACCCTTGCAAATATCAATATATTGAGAGTAAAGGGAATCCATGCTTTCCTTTTCACACCAATTGTTTTTAAAGATTTGTTCAAGATCGTCAGGGGTTTTGATGATTCCTTTCGGGAGTTTGTTAATCCATCTTCTGGCACTTCCGGTGAGTGAGCTCACAAAGAGCCTTAAAAAGACATCCGGGTGTTCTTGTCTGGATTGGTGAAAATGAAACCCTTCACAAAACTTGGTCCAATGAGAGTTTCCACAGGATCCCTTTTCTCCTGAAAACTTAGGTATCCAGGATTCGACCTTATTGGGTAGGTCATGTAACCCCCCTTGGGTGTTAGCTAAGCCTAAAGGGCCAAAGAGTTATTCATGAGACCATTTGGGAGAACTCACGGGGGTGACATGATTTGTAGAGGTCATAGTAGTAGATGAAGGTATATACTGACAACCACTACGGGTCGTCATTAGCTATTTGTGGAGTTGCCAGATGATTTGCTTGAAATCATCAAAAGATAAAGGGAAAACACCCTAAGTGGAATCACTAGGTAAGCTTGTAAGATAAGGCTTCTAGAGGCAAGGCTTACCGAAACGTTGTCGTCTTGAGTAAGGTTTGACTCAGTGTTCCCTGGCAGTGACGCCAAAATGTTATCACACGGTTTGTAGCAAAGATAAAACGCTAGAGATTGGAGAGGCAAATTGGCATAACTGGAACCAATCCCACCCAATGCCACCTCAATGGGATGGTTCTTTTTGTTTAGGGTGGTAAGGCCCAGGGGAGACATCCCCAGTGACCTGGGGTTTTGAGAAGGCAAAGGATTATAAGACAAGGATAAGTTTCCCCCCTCACAAGTCACCGTCGAGCAGATAGTCTGGCTAACAGCCAACAATAAAGTATAACCAAAAAAAGAGAGATGCACCTGCCTAAGACAAAGCAACAAGAAACTGATATATGCAAGCTTGCTCACTTGGTTAGTACTTCATATAAATCAATGACTATCTGCTATACATATAAGCAATTGGATAATAAATATTGACGAAGTCAATGTTTATAAATTAGCAATGATATATAATGTCACTTCTTCAAAAAATGCTAAGAAGATGTGGCATTCAATGTAACAATCAACACTTCATTCAATTAATGCTTTCAAACCACCATTCAATTGCTTATAAGAGAAACATTAGCTGCACAAATGATATTTATAGCTAGAGATGACAACAGTGGTAGGTTAGTAAGGTTAGTTTCTAAGCTAGGGTTTCATTCAAAGTTTTGAGAGTTGTTGTGATCAAGTTTACTCAAGACAAAAAAGGTCTTTAGATCAGTGCCTTAGGGTTAATGGAGTCAAAAGTAGAGGACACAGTAGCTAAGGATCAAAAAGATAGTACAACTAAGGACTAGAAGGTGAAGCTTTGAGGTGTTGCTAGGGCAAGGCCTCAAAGTCAAAACCCTAGGGGAGAGAGGCTCACCTTGGTGTAGGGGAACTAGGCCTCGGTACTCTCTCCTCCTTCCTTAACTCAATGGCAATGACGGCTAGCTGAGAAAATAGCATAAAACCAMGACAAGAGGGTTTGGAAGGCAACGTGTTGCTACAACAAAGCTTCACCAGCAAACCCTAGAAAATCGACCCATCAAAGTGTAGATGAACTAGGCTTTGATGCGTCTTCTTCTTCTTAGCTTGAAAGTAAAAGACGACTAGTAGATAAAGAGAAAAGAAGAGTGTAGCTACGRCTAGGCTCTTTCCCTCTTCAGACAATGGTTGAAAAAATCTCTTGATGGGGACATGAGACAAGGACCTACTATGTGTGCTTGTCACCTAGGGTTTCTTCAACAAATTTATAACAAGAAATGCAAGAAATARCAATACAACCATTCAATTAAGAAGTTTTGCAGAAATTTACTTASATTTCACCAAGAAATATCATAGCAAACCCTAGTTGTAACACCTTACATMAAGAAATATGCCAAAAATGCCAAATAGAGATCCAAAATGCCTTCCTTCAAYAAGTGCGCCTCACAATTTCAGCCAAAGAACCCAAGTCTAGCGCAAATTTCAGACCTCACTGATGAGTGAGTGAGAGATCATCATAAAATGAGAGTGAAAACCCTCAATATATACTGTACCATGACCTAATTTTACATTTTAGGTCATGAAAAAGGCTAACAAGGCCAAAATACTAAAAGTCATACCGTTTTATATTAAATGACCAAAATTAAACCCTAATCAAGCTAAAGAGAGACGTCATGCCCCTTTGAGGGAGACGTTAGCCTCTTCTAGGGCAGATGCAACATCCTAGAGCAAAACGCTAGCCCTCCTTGGGCTTCTTCAGCCTGCCACACGTGCCAATACTGCCAAATCTGCCTCCCAAGACGTCCACAAGGCTGGATGACGTCATGATCATCAAGGGTGATGTCCTAGGCCTTCCAAGGCCAGTGCTCTAGTGGAGAGGGAACAACCCCCCTAGGTCAAGCTCTGCCAGGGTGCCTCTGGTGGAACGTCCTCCTCTTCTCTGGTGCAAAGCCCCTGATCCATCTCTGTCCTGTCTCTGCCCCCTGATGGGGTCTCAACATCCATATGATGGGCTCTTCAGCCCCATGGAGGTCCGAACTGATCATCTCCCCATGTGTATCGGTCCAAAATGGTACCTGTCCACCAAGCATGATCCTGCACATCAACAGCTTCGCCCTCCGTGGGCTCATAAGTCACAGGGATCATAGCAATGTCAATCACATCTCATCATCAATATTATTAAACATGTGCATCAAATCCTTAATACATCAGTTAAAACCTCAAAGTAATACATCCCTAATACCCTAGCTCCATAGGTCAATCCAGGGAACCAAAGTACTCAAACAAGGGGGACACCTAGTGCCGTGAGACCATCCCTGATCTACCACCCCAAGTTCTTTCCTTAAGTCCCTTTTTTGATAGCAAAGTTGGGACATTTAGAGGTGTTCTAATTAGACTAGTTTGATTGAAACCCCTATGGATCTAGGATAAATTGAGCCTTAAGAATTAGTTAAATTAAGTTGAGTGCTTGCAAAGTAAAGTGCTTGACAAAAGTAAATTACAATAAAATAAAGATGCTTGAATATACAAGTGCTTGAAAGTAAAAGTGCTTGCAAGTAAAGTAAAGTAAATTGCTTGAACTTGAAAAGAGATTAAGTGATTGAACTTGAAAGCAAAGCAAATACTTTGAAAGAAAAAAATTGCTTGAAAAACACAAGTAAGTTATTATGCCTCCACARCTTAAGCAAATAAATGAAATGAGTTTCTAAGATCTAAAGATAAACCATAAGCATAAGCACTAGAAGCAATAAACCATCAACTAATTACCTAGCCTTACGATTTAGGATGGTTGGCTTGGCCAAACACTTTCCTTGGTGTAGGCAAACAAATAAAGAATTAAAGAACTTGGAAAGAAACTAATCCTAGCCACACAACCTTGTCTTAAGGACAAGTGGGGCAAAATAGAAATGAAAAGACAATGCTGAAAATAAAACTTGTTAACTGGCCTTACGATTTTGCATGGTTGGCTTGGCCAAACTCTTTGCAAGGTGTAGGCAAACTAAGAAATAAAATTGTAGAAATTTTAAAATGCTTGAGAAATGCAAGCCCTAGAGACTCTCTTGGGGCTTGCTTACAATGTGAGAAGATGTAGAAAGAAGGGGGTATTTAGTTCCCTAACTTAGGAGGTGTTTGCTTGAATTTAAATGGCCCCAAGTGGGCTGTTCCTCCCTGTTTCTGTCACAAACTTGCAAAAACCAGCAAGTAAAACTTGCTGGAAAAATTGCAGAATTGACAAAAAATCTGTAAAAATTTCTGTTAGTGAAAACCAGAAACTTGTAGTACAAAACCAATAGTATATATATTTGATTTTGGTCCATTTCATAACAGAAAACTACCCAAATTTAAATGGAGATGAACAGAAAAGCAGAACATAAAGTATTAGAGGTTGTTAGTGGATAATGAGGATGATTTCCAGATCTGAAATCTATCTTCAAAACCCTTAGGTGACCTACAAATTCCTTGAAACAATGCTACAGCAAAGAGAAAGGGGTGAGCATATTCAAGTGATAAAACAAAATACTTTGTTAAATCTAAAAGAGATACTCACTAGATCTATGATAATATTACCAAAAGATCTACCCAAGMAAAATACTTTGGTTGGTATCCCTACTCTAKATCCACAACAAATGAAAACAATAAATAAAKCTAGAACAAAATCACTTCATTAAGCAAGATGGCTACAAGAAGACTCTCAACACCATGTATCCTCCAAAGATTTCTTGTATTAGAAGTAAGCTTGAGTAAATACTTGCCACAAACTTGAGAAAAGAATGAGAGAGMAAGAAAAAATGAGAGAGAAGAGTGGGAGAGAATGGAGAGGAGAGGAGAAATTTGGGTAGAGTAACCTTGCACTGAGAATAAATGATCAAAAGAGGGAGGGGGAGGCCTTTATTTATACTTGGGAGCCAAGAGTGACCCCTCTTGGATGCTCTCCAAGTGTCCATCRACGAAGAGTCCTTGAGCATYTCAAGGGGGGCACATTTTTAGGGTTTTGAGCATGCTAGGGTTTTGGTAGATGGGTGCGAGGGTGAGGTAGCACCTTTAGACTTTGGTCCAACATCAAGTTAGGACCACAGGAGGGCACAGTAGGGAGTTGAGGGAGTTTCTTTAATTAAAACATGAGTATGGTCGAGTTACTCATCAAGGGGGGCGCAACTCACTAGGGGAGATGTGTGGTTTAGGTGGTAGCTAAGTGAGGGGGGTGTAAAAAGGTTAGGAAAGAGGTTTGGGTAGCTTAGGAATAGGTGTAGATGAATTCTCCCACTCTTTCCCTAATCAATTTGCTCAATTTACAATTATTTGACATTTTGACTTTGTCAATTCTAGTAATTAATTCGCTGTTTTAGACTGACTTAGACTCCTCATGGAGAAACACCTAGCAAAACTTGTCCAATTGAGCTGAAACTTGGTCCAACGGTGTAGGGGGTCTCATTCCATTTCTTTTGAGTACAAATAACCCTATCAAAAATCCCAAGGACCTAGTTTTTACATTTTTAGATCAAAATTGATTAAAATTACCATTAACTAGGTAATTTTAAACAATTAAAACAAATACTTTAGACTCGACGTAATTCTACAAGACTCTAGGAGATGTCTAGCATGGTCATTTACAATATTCCTAGACATGAGTCACCATAGGGATCGACCATTAGAACGCCTTTCACCACTTTGGAGGATTATTGTGGGAGTGAAAGACTCAAGGGAAATGAATAAGGATGGTTATGCCAAATTAATAACCTGAGGAAAAAAAACACTCGACGAAAGGACTTCTCTAATGATAAAGTCCTAGGCAACTAACCTAAACTATGATCCATGCAGACCCATTACATTATTATCCCACGCAGGGGAGTGAAAATTCCAGTTACAAAATTACGTGCCGAGGCAAAAAATGCCTTGTAGAACCAACAAGTCTTCAACTTGGTAGCACCATCAGGTGCATATCTTCATAGTACATGGAGTTGACCCCCTAGTTGAAATAGGTGGTCAATAAGAACCTGTCCGCAACATCATCAACCTTTGTTGTTGATGCCTGCTACTTTCTTTCTCTTCCCCTCTGGAGTGGACACTGTGAAGCATAGTGGCCAAATTCATGACACTCAAAGCATTTGATCTTGCTAAGATCTTTCTTTCGTCTCGGCTCTGGGGATGCTTCTCTTTTGGGATAAGCTCTTCTTCCTAACGAACCTCTTTTGTCTGGAGAACCTCTTCTGCCCCTCCTAGTGCGGGCTATAAGGGCCTGGTTCTCATCACTGTTACTCTTCACCATACCATCCATATTCTCACTGGACACCAACCGTGTCCTCTCCTAGATAAAATCAATCCATATCCTATCAAAAGTGGGCAATGTCTCTCGTGCACATATCCCCTGCACAAATGGTTCCCAAGACCTGGGAAGACCTCTCAAGGCCACATTCACCAACTCAACATCCTGTATTATCTCACCAATGGCTGCAAGTTGATCTCAAATCTGAGTAATCTTCATAAGATAGTTGACCACTGTGTCTTCACTGGTCATCCTAATAATCTGAAGTTGGTGCTTCAAGTGTAGCATACTCCCTGTATTCTTGTTTTGGTAGAGACCCACCAAGGCATCATACATATTCTTGGCAATAGTCTTCTCAACAATGTGTGGGTTCAAGTGATTGTTAACAGATTCTAGCAATATCCGTTTCACCTTCACTTCTTTCTTTTTGTGTGCTGTCAACTCTTGTGGATCGATAGGATTTGTGACCACACTCTCAACATACTCCTTGAGGTCATTTTCTTCCACGCTTGGAAGTTGGTTTCCCCCGCCAACTTATCCTCAAGCTTTAATGTGCCCACCATCTTGACCTTCCTGGAACAAGAACAAAGACCAGAACAAGAAAAACACTCTTCCAATGTTGTAGCCAAAATTATGTCTCAAGATGATCCTCTTCTCTTCAAATCCGAAGCTCTGATACCATGGCAATTTTCACATGCAACTCTATGTGACTAATTTCATATCTGAAAATTGCTTCCTAGTGATCTAACTATCATTAAACAACTTTACACTGAAATTATTGACTGAAAACATATGCAGCGGAAGTAACGAGATCAAAGATGAATCATCAATACAAAAGAGACACAATAATTCTGTTCTGTAACTTTATCCAATCCTTCGAATATGAGGACAAAACTAGTCCTCTCAATGCCACCAAGACTGAGGACAAAACCAATCCTCTAAGCCAATACAATGTCACCAAATATGAGGACAACCTTGTCCTCCAATAATCGTACAAATCAAAAGACCAAACCTCAACAATATTATGGAAATCTCCTTTGCACACGAATCTGCTGTAGACCACTTGTACGGCCCGTTGACGTCACCTGTCAGCCTGTATGGATTTGTACGTGCCCATAAAATCAGATACGCGATTCACCTTACTGGAAACCTGCGTATATACGCTGTTTTCTCTATTGCAAATTGTGTATGCCGTATACACGATTCGTCATTCTTCAACCCGCGTATATACATGCTTCCTTCTCCTGCAAACCACGTATTGTACGAAAAATTCGCTCCACACACGCGACCTTCTTCGCTTCTCTTTAAAGCTAGATTCGCCACCTTGTAGACTTCCCCTTTGCTGAGATCACTAATCCTCCTTGGCACAAGTGCAGACTCACTTATGCCAAATCCATCATATCACCACACTATGACAATATGAGATGTCACAATGACCTCTCTCCTTTATATACAAGTCCTAGGAGTCAACATAGAAGCCCCTTCACAAGCCAACATCAAGTTAGGCTTTCTTTGTGGGTGTGAAGCCCCTACACAAACCCACAAAGCCCATCACCAAACCCATGAAGGCCCCACACAAATCCAAGGGGGTTTTCACCAAACCGAAACAACAAGATCATAGATGAATCATCAATACACAAGAGACACAATAATTCTGTTCTATAACTTTATCCAATCCTTCAAATCTAAGTACAAAACTAGTCCTCTCAATGTCACCAAGACTGAGGACAAAACCAATCCTCTCAGTCAATACAATGTCACCAAATATGAGGACAACCTTGTCCTCCAATAACCATACAAGTCAAAAGACCAAACCTCATCAATATTCTAGAAATCTCCTCTGCACACAAATCTGCTGTAGACCACCTATACGGTCTGCTGACGTCACCCTTCAGCCTGTACGGATTTGTACATGCCCAGAAAATCAAATACGTGATTCACCTTACTGGCAACCTACATATATATGTTGTGTATTCCACTGCAAACCGTGTATACCCTATATGCGATTCGTCCTTCTGCAACCTGCGTATATACGTGCTTCGTCCTCCCGCAAACCGCGTATTGTATGAAAAATTCGCTCCACACGTGTGACCTTCTTAGCTTCTCTCTTCAGGGCCAAATTTGCCACCTTGCAGAGTTCCCCTTTGCTGAGATAACCAATCCTCCTTGGCACAAGGGTAGACTCACTTATGCCAACTCCATCATGTCACCACACTATGACAATACGAGATGTCACAATGACCTCTCTCCTTTATATACAAGTCCAAGGGGTCAACATAGAAGCCCCTCCACAAGTCAACATCAAGTTAGGCTTTCTTTGTGGGTGTGAAACCCCTACACAAGCCCACAAAGCCCATTACCAAACCCGTGAAGCCCCCACACAAATCCAAGGGGGTTTTGACCAAACTGAAAGTGTGATGTGGTGCCCACGATGATTCCCACATGCTCAACACCTAGGGTCATGTGAGAATACCTGCCCGAAGCTACAAAAATCAACACAAGCAACCTAGAGTAACACATGTAGGCTCACACATGTGGAGCGCTACACTCCAAGGGTACATATGTCAAGCTCCAAGGTGATGTCGTCCAAAACGAAGGCTTCAAATGCAAGGGTTCTCCATGAGTGTGTCTAACGATCCTCCTACAAGCCTCCAAAGACTCCAATGAACCTCTTAAGCCATGTACTCCACTGGGTCCTCTCTCCTTGCATAAACACTGTAACATCCTAGGTGTTCCAAAGTCAACTCCAAGCCTCCATACAAGAATCCAAGCTACCCTGTGCTGTCTAGGGCTCAATGCCCTCCTCTGTGATGCAATATGCTCCTCTCAAGTAGGGCATTCTCCAAGCAAGCAACTCTCTCCATGTGGCCATCATGAAGGATGTCACCCAAGATATCAAGAGAAATCCAACACCCAAAGGAAGAATACCAAGAAAGCACCCAACTGAGGTCAAGCAACCACTAAGCAAGCCATCTCCAATGTGCCAATCCATCATAGGCCATCTCCTATGTGCAAATACATCATAGACCATCTAGGAGCTGATCATACACCATGTACCTCAAATTTCATGAAGCACCCCCAAACATGCTGTAAACACTTTCGGAGTAACCTGAAAGTTAATACTCCCTCTTTATGAGGAAAGTGTTTTCACCAACACTAGTCAACTCCCTCTGCAACTTAGGGTATCACACCCAAAAACCACAAACTCGTAGGTATTGTTTAGCTGAAATACAAGCTCCACCTAGAGCGATTTTAGCCACAAAAGGTTTGATACCATGTGGAAATTTCTGCATTTCAAGTGTTTAATGCAAAACAGAAATTTCACATCTATCCTAAAGATTTTCCTGTTTTTAACCTTGTGAATTTCAGCCTGAGGGTTGTTATCAAATATAAAGAAGATAACTCTTGCCCGCAGGGGTGTAGATCGATTGGCAAGTGCCGTGTAAATGGAAGGAAATATGTAAAAAGAGGTCTCAAGGTCGATTCTCACCCCGATTTACTCGGAGGGCGTGCTTGCGGGCTGTGCGTTTCTCCCTAGGGGTTATAAGGCAGCCGGCAGGATTTGACCTCGTGTCACGCGAGTATGATACTGCCATTGTTACCGATTCCTCTAGTTACAAATATATATA
>JASDQU010322597.1:626-13034 GCA_032191745.1 Picea mariana | reverse complement strand
ATCATCAACTATACACCTAATGTATGTGCTAACTCATCAACTACTTGTTTCAACCATGTACTCAACATGTACCTCAACCAAAAGCCCTCATTAATTTCATCATCCAAATCTGATTTGTAGCTTTGTAGTAGACCCAATGTATATGATCACATTCCTACAAACCTTCCTTAACTTTGACAACAAGAGACTAGCATTTTCATCAAACTTTTCTTTAGTCTCACATGCCTAGTTTTGGATTAGTCAACAACCCTTACTTGAAGTAATCATAACTTTGAGCATGAAATGTATACACATATGAAACTGATACACAATGTTCTTAAATGTGTTTTATGAAATTCCTCCAGTTTTCACTACTTGGAACTTCTCATAAAATGAGTTATAGAAAAAAATGACATACATTGTTGAATTCTGGCTTATTCTTGAGAGCGACCTTGTGGAGCGTGCCATGCATGAAATTTTTGTTGAATTGATATGAAAAGGTTACACACAATTCTAAAAAATATAAAATAACAAAAAAAATTGGTATCACTTCGTGTGGATCTTTTATGAGTAAGTTATGATGTTTTTAACCGAAACACCTTTTTTTGACTAGTTTCAGGACTAGCCACAAACCCTATTTTCGACGGAGTGTAACTGCCAAATAAAATGACCCACGAGATGAATATTTCACCACAAATACTTGGATATGTTTTCTCAATGGAGTATAAATTGTATGGTCTGAATCATTATAGAAAAATATTTATAGCGAAAATGGTGAGATGACCTGTAAATAACATACCTTAGAAAGCACCATCAAAAGAATTTATCCTTCCTTGCATTTCATCCTTCTTTTCTTCACCTTCCCTAAGAATTTCGGCTTAGATATCCTTAGTTACCTTAGAAACCTATATACATATTCAATATGCTCAAGTTTGATTAAAATGAGAGAGCCTAGCCTCTTATTTATACTCTCCAGGTAGCTTCCTTAAAAACATCTTCTAGGTCACTTAGCCCACTTTCCTTATTTTAGGGTTAACCCACTTCTAATTTCTCCATTAAATTTATTATTGAAATAATCTATTTTTTATTCACTTTGAATTATAATACACTCATCACTTAACTTTATTATTTACCTTCTAAAATCCCTTAAACCACTTTGACTACTTTGACATTTTGGGGCTTCTATATGACATGTGAGGGTCCTCCAACTTTGTAAGGCCATAAATCTCAAACCGTGAGGAGTTATTTGAATTTCCACATAACACCAGAAATGAAATGACATGTACTATCCATATAGAATAGTGTTACCTTCAAATATAGAAAGAATCATACTGTTATCCATCAAACAAACTTGGGTCCATTACCCAAACCTGGGTTCTCCAACTTCACATGGTCATCACTCTCTAACCGTGAGGAGTTATGTGACATTCTACATACCACCAGAAATGGAATTACAAGAACTATCCATCTAGGATAGTTTCCATGAACAATTCACTGTCCTTCATCTCATTATTCCATAATTAATCATGGGTTCTCTTACTCCGCAAAGCGTCTTCTTGTGAGGGATTTCACCATAAGGGGACCACTTTGGAGTTCATCCATACTTACTTCTTATCAACCATGAAAAAACAATAATGATTCATATTTACATCAAACAATCTTGGGTCCATTACTGAAACCTTTGTGCTATGGGGCTTTCTTCAAGGGTTGACATCAATGAAAACCAACCTTAATCAATAGTGAGTTCAATCCTTGATGGTGAATAAGCCTCAGACATATTGTTTTTAATATTTCACCTAGAGACTCCATGGAAGGAAACTTGGAATCCACTAGAATATATATCATAAGAAACCTTGATCCTTCTCAAATTCTAGTATACTCATATCTAGAGAAGCTCATAACCTGGAGAAATATTAGAGAAATTAGATCTCTTCTTCCTTAGGTAACCCTTGTATAGAAACATCTCCTTTTGTTGTTCAGACAAGTAATGAATATATATATCTGATTAATTGTAACATCCCAACTATAATCCCTAGTTTAATTGATGCTTAATGTGGATATAATGTGTCTACGACCAAGTGATGTAATATGTGGATTGTATTTTTATATTTTAATAATAAAATGTGATTCCAGCTCCTAAGGGGACATTGACATAGATGGGGGATGAATTAATCCACAAGAGAGGGGAGGGTCTAAAATAATACCTAAGAGGGGGTCCAAGGGGGAATTACTTATGTATATTAATTCAACATGTTTTTCCTAAATTTTGTGATTGATATATGAACCTTCTAATTTTAATGAGTCTTCCCAAAGCCAATCATTGAATACATGTAAGTGGGTGGGTGTGAGTGGTGAAATACCATATTTATTAGTCACATGGGGGATGAGTAAAATCATATTGGGGAAGTGTGTGAGTTAAAAAAACAAGCCAAAGGAGAGGAAATTCATATGGGTAGTTACAACAATTTTACACATTCAATTTTTGTGCATGAGGAGTAGGTTGAGAGAAAGACAGAGAGCTTGGAGATGGAGCAACCATGGAGGGAGAATTCTAGAGCAACCTCAAGTGCATTGGAGAATTTTTAGAGTCAAATAATAAAGATCCAAGTTGTTAGGAATGAATATTTAACTCCTATGTGATTTGCACTGTAACAACAAGTGTTTGTTGTTGGTTATTGGTAGCTTTCCTGGCAGCGAGTTCCCTTGAGTTCCTAGTTGAGATATTCATGGTTACATGTGCTAAAGAGACCCTAATAAATGAATGGAATTCCTGAGGGACTGATATCATTGAATTAGTACATTCCTTGTGTTGGTCAGGTCAAGAGGAAGAGATTTGGTGGAAAATTGGGATAGTTATAGTAGAATACCAATGGGTTGTGAGTTCTATGAGCTATGAGTGGATAGTGATAGACCACCCTCTTTTTTGGATTACTAGCTTCATCTTGAGGGTGATTGGTTTTTTCTATTTGGATCAGCCCGTCTATGGTTGGGTGGAACGTCCATCCCAAGTAGTTGGTTACACAACCATTTCTAGAAGATAAGTATTCAATCTATTTATGCATTGTATTATGAGTTTATTTGTTGTGGATTAATTCTATGTATCAAACCAATTTATATGTTGTTGAAACTGAGTTTAATAGTTGCATTTAATGTTTTTTTACTATGTTGTATATGAATATAAATAATGGTAGCATTAAACACTTAAATATGTATGTAATTCGTAGTTGTAACCTACAGGAATTTATTTAGTTAGCTGAAAATTTGTTTGTATGAGTATTCCACATTGTTATGTCTCTCGGTTGGTTTGGGAGAAATTACATTGGTATACCCCTAAATTCACATTCTACTTCAAATTTCCCTCGAATACTTTTAATAGATCTACAAAATTCTCCTTTATAGTTCCCTCAAGAAGGAAGTTCTTCCTTTATACCTTTCTTGAAATACCTGGTTACCCCTCCTTCCTTTGAAGCCAATAACGTCATCCTACAAAATATCATGGTTGAATTGGGTGGAGGAATATGTGGGGGAAATCAACCCCAATCTCCACCACCTTAATTCCTTGGGTCGTTTTTATATATGGCCCTTTAAATTTTCCTCCAAATGTTCATGATCTCCCTGATAATTACCTAAAACATCTACCTAAGTATCATGGGGAGAAAACCATTTATGGTAAAAAACATATGGGAACTTTCCAAGACTTAATTGATAACCTATTCATGGAGAATGATGATGTCTTCATGAGGATGTTTGTCCAAAATATGGAAGGGGATATTAGAAAATGGTTTAGGGAGATACTATTTCCTCCATTGGTACCAAGAAATCCCTATAATATGCCTTTAGGAGACAATGGGCTGAGAGAAGAGACAATATATATTACCTAACCAAATTTAGCTCAATTAAAAAAAGATATAATGAATTTGTTGTTGACTTCAATAGAATATTCAACAAATTATACAATAAAATCCCCGGGGATATAAAACCTTCACAACCAATAGAAAAATTTACATATGCTAGAGCATTTGATGCTAATTTTTCCATGGTGTTGAGGGAAAGGAGATCCCCAACCCTACTTGTCATGCAATATGATACAATGGATATTGAAGGAAATATGATTGCATCCGTAAAAATTAAACAAAGGCTGTATCAAGTAGAAAATAAGAAAGCTAGAGAACACTTTGGCACCTCTGATCCAAATAAATATTCCAAAGAAGTGAGTATTGAAGAAATTTCCAAATTGATTAGGAACTTATCAAACAAGATGTTTATATTTTGAGCTTGATAATAACATATGCCATAGTACAAGGGGGAAATAGGAGGTTGTACAGGGAGAATTTTTTTTCGTATGTGGTGAGTGATCAGAAAAAACCCAAGAACCACCTCATTTATGTTGTTGATGAGGACCTAGGTTGTTGTACCCTGCCAATAAACGAATAGTACAGTAAAGCCTCTATTTTTGGAAATACTCTTTTAATCCATACCACAGAGATGGATGTTGTATGGAAGATATATTTTTATGGCGCATATTCATAAGAAGGGGTGAGGGATGTTGTAATACTCATTTCTCCCACTAAGAAATAAATTTATTTGTCTTACATGCTAGATTTTGAAGCCACTGATAATATGAGGCCCTGATTTTAGGCTTGGAGCCTGCAAAAAAAATGAAAATTACCATGTTGGTGGAATTTGTATATTTACAGTTAGTGGTGCAGCGAATCAAAGGCCTATATCAAACAAGACATCCAAGAATGAGGTCATATAGAAATCTGGTATGGGACATGATAGATAATTTTTATGAATCCTTCAATACTATTGTGTCCTCAAAGAATTCAATTAGCAGTATGATTCTTTAGCAGTGGAAGAAATTATTTTTAACCCACTAACCATTCCCCAAGTTAAGTATGAAATTGAGATGAGGTACAAACCATCCATCCCTGATAATATCAAGTACTGGAAAGTTTTTGAAGATGACCAACAAATAAAGAAATTCATGGAAGTAATAGATGAATTTGCAAACACTCATATGGAATCAAATGATGCAAAAGAGACTAAGCAGATGATTGGGGAAATTATTAAGAAAAATGCATGAATTCAGTAAGTATATGGCTAATCATAAAGTCCTACAATTGAAGAAAAAATTCATTCCAAAGGGGATGGTACCTTTAGAATAATTGTTTGATAGAAATGATATACCTATGAAGCCAAATTTACTCCCTAAGGATGACAACATTGAGGACTGTAACATTGGGAAAGAAAAGGATCCCAAGTATATCAAGCTATCTTGATATATTCTCATTGAGAATAAACTAGAATACTTACTTTTGTTCAAAGAATATATGGATGTTTTTTCCTGGAAGTATGAGGACTTAAAGACTTATGATACCAACATCATAGAACATAGAATATCCATGAAGCCTAGTACTAAACCTTTTAGGAAAAATATAAGGAAATTCAACCCTCTTTTATTGCTCACTATTGAGAAGGAAGTGATAAAATGACTATATTCCTAGATTATAATTCCTCTTAGATACTCTAAATGGGTGGCCAACTTGGTCCCTGTAATAAAGAATAGTGGATAAATAAGGCTTTGTGTGGATTTTATAAATATTAATAAATACTCACTAAAGTATAATTTCCCCTTGCCCAAGATGGATCACATTCTATAGAAGGTGGTAGGAGTAAACATAATCTCCATGATGGATGGTTTCGCAGGGTATAACCAAGTGGAAATGCACCTAAAAGATAGGAAAAATACAACATTTACAACATCTTGGGGGACTTTCATGTGTGAACAAATGCATTTTGTTTTGATAAATGTAAGGGAGACTTTTCAAAGAGCCACATGAACATATCATTTGTGGGAGAGAAGGATCGGTTCATTGTCATATACTTGGTTGACATGACTGTATTCTCAAAGACAGATGAAGATTACATCAAGAATTTAAGGTAGACTTTTTTGAAATGCAGAAAGTTTGGTTTCTCCTTGAATCCCAAAAATTTCCATTTTTCCATGAAATAAGGAAAATTTTTGGGGCACATAGTATCCAAGAGAGGAGTAAGGATAGATTCATAAAGGGTGCAGTAAATAAAACAAATTTCCTTTCCTGGAAACAAGAGGAAGGTGCAGTCTTTCCTAGAAAAAATCATTTTTTTGAGGAGGTTTACTCTAAAGTTTGCTTAAATGATGAAAACTATCACTGACATGTTGAATAAATATCATGAAGTCGGGTGGACTACTAAAGCTGAAGACTCTTTTTAGTAAATCAATGAAGCATTGAGAGAGTCTCTAGTTCTTGTTAACCCAAATTATTCTAAGGAATTCCTCATCTCCTCTTTTTACTCATAGCACACCAATGTTATTATATTATTGGAAAAAATGAATAGAATCAGGTGCATCCCATAGATTTTTCAAGAAAATCCCTGAGAGATGTTGAATTTGCACATCAACATGAAGAAACAAGCATATTCCTTGGTGAAATCATTGAAATCATTCATAGATTACATATTGCATTCTAAAATATTTGCTTAAGTTCCTACCAATTCTATAAATGACATCCTTATATAGCCTAACAATAAAGGAATAAGAGGTAAATGTATTGCTAAAATTCAGGAGTATGATGTTGAGACTAAGCCCATGAAATTAGTGAAAGGACAAGGGATAGATAAACTCTTATTTGAATCCAAATACTTATCTATAGGCATGAATGCAATGTCAACATAAATTATATCAGTAGAACCTGGAATGGATGAAACACAAGAACCATCCTTGAAGATGAACTCCAATTTTTCTCAGTCTGGTTGGTATAAGGACATCATCTAATACCTGCAGAATTTAAGTTGCCCACCAACATGGGACAAACACAAGGTTAGATATATTAAAATGAAGGTTATAAAATGTTGCATCTTAGGAGCAAACTTGTTTTGGAAATATCTAGAGGTAAGTCATCTCAATTCCCTAACTGAATAGGGAACTTAAGGCATTCAACATCGAATTTCATAAAGGAGTTTGTAGTGGCCACTATACTTGGAGAGCCACTTCCTACAAAATCCTCATAGATGGTTATTATTAGCCTTTTCTGTTTTCTGATGTGAATTCTATGATCAAGGCATGTGTGGAATTCTAGATGTTTGCATGGAAATAGAAGTTGTTTCCCCTCCTATTAAGGCCTACCAAATTCGAGACACCTTTTAAGCAGTGGGGATTGGATTTCATTGGTGAAATCAATCCAAATTAAAGTGGACAACATAAGAGGATTTTGACAGCTACTAATTACTTCACAAAATTCCATTCATACAAGGGAAACAACTGACATAGTCATCATAAAGTTCCTTGAAGAAAATATCTTGGATACATTTAAGTTCCCAAGGAATATTATCACTTCTGATTCCCAATCATTTAAGACTACCAAATTGTTTCAATTTTTTCAAAACTACAATATAGATATTGGACACTCTACTACTTACTACCCACAAGGAAATGGTTTAGTTGAATCTTGAAACAAGAATTTGATCAAGATTATCAAGAAAATGTTGTCACGAAAAAAAAGGAATGTGATTCTCACTTGAAATATGCAGTCTTGAGAGATAGATTCAACACAAAAAGATCCATTGGAACTTCCCATTTTCATCTTTTATATGGATTGGAAATCATCTTACCTATTTAACTAAGCCTCCATGTGAAGAAACTACATCAAGATGAGGAGATAGAATTAGATGACATGTAGAGGAGGATCAACCAAATGATTGAAGTCCAACTGACAAGAGAACAGGTGTAAAAAAATATCAGATCCATCAAGAAAAGATGAAGGAAATATTTAATAAAAGGACCAAAGAAATAAATTTCATGATAGGAAACGTGCTCCAAAAATGGGATGCTCAAAGAGAGGCTAAAGTTAAGCATGGAAATTTCGATAATGTTTGGGTTGGACCCTTCCAGGTTTTTGCAGTCCGGGATAACAACACCTAATATTTGGCTCAATTGGATGGAGAATTTTTTGGGGATCCTATAAATGGGAGGTTCCTCAAGAACTTATTTTAGTACTGAACACTGCAAGGCTTCTCACCATGTACATAAATAATTTATTTTCATTCCCTTTCATATATTTTAATTTTGCTTTGTTCACAATTTTGTTAAATTATCATATAGATAGGGTTATAATGTTGTAATCTATTGAGAATTTATGTCTCACATAGAAGATCAATTTTTAGGAATTAGGGAATCGGTCCTTTCAAGGTAGACTTCATAACCCAACAGAAGAAGGAACTTGGCCTATGGTTCTCAGAAAATCACAGGGATATGTTGTCCCTAGTGGAGCTGATGTTAGTACAGGATTTAGTCATTTCATCAATTTGGAGGTAGTTGAGACCACAATATATGAGTTTCACAACTTAAGAATAAAGGGACCAATTCTCATGGTTGATTTCACATAAATGGACTTTTAAATTTCATGCAAAAGGGAGAAAAATGGGAAAATTTAGGGTCCTGAGAACTTAAATTAATCATAGGTGATTATAGAGATACAAATTAAGGATCATCATGGATTTAAAACCTTGATTTATTGACAAGGGGAGTTATGTCATAGGACCATGGGCCAAAAGACTAGGCGTCAACATATCTATGGGGCCCAATAATGAGACAACTACAAGACAGGAAGATCAACGAATTATAACCAATGTCATGATGTGAACATGTATGAAATATTACGATCCCGAGTGATGTGACAATGGTTTAAGTGGACACACATCACTTGATGTACAATGTTTCCTAACAAGGGAAAAAAACATGAAACCATTGTCGTTGGGGTGTGATAGCAGTTTTTTGGTTTGAGCAAACCACCCATTTCCTCCAACAAAAAGTGCACACATGTCTACTGACTCAAAAAAATGTGGATATGACTCATCAATACATCATAAACATCTGTATAGGACAAAGATAGAGTTGCATGCCAATAGGGCACTCACCAAGACAAATCCATGGCTACCACTTGGATAAAGGGAGCCCCCAAGGATACAAAAAATCATATCGAGCTGATTTCCACATAGCATGCTCCCCTGACACACATATGCCAACATGGACCAATAGGTAGATTCCATGTTTCTTTGGGTCCGTGCTGACATAAATATTAATGTCACCCAAAATTTCGCACCCTCCCCAAATTTTTCAAAAGCTCGAGCCAAAGGGAAAATGACGTGTGTCCTTAACTCATGTAAAAAGGGGTTTTCAACGGGCTATGGAATATGCCATGAATCTAATGTGCCATATCAACTAAGGGATTAGAAAACCTATAACATGAAATTTGGCCTCACATTTAGTTATCATTACCAATCATCATGTGATTTGATACAACCGACAGAGGATATGAATCATTGACCACATATGCACACCCGAGTAAGATCTAGATTTGAAATACCATAGTTGGGTGTAAAAATCACCCCCACCCCCCAACTAACGACCTCCTGAAATATGTGTCAGAGCCTTATAAGAGAAAACCCTAGGAGTAGAAAAAACCAATCAATGAGTAGTTCAAATTCTAAAGGTGAGTTACTTGGATTCCAAGTGTCATGGAAGATGACCCACCTACATAGTTTCTCCCTTTGGGAGGGCCCAAGAATCCATCCTGGTTACATATGTGTGATGAATTTATTTTTTCATTTCAAAGGAGGGGAAGGTCTCCCTCTTCTCACACTCACTCAGAACTAAGAGTATTAGGATGTCCTATAGTCCATCCTAACGTTTAATTTCACTATCTGAGTAATACCCCATCAAATCTTGAAGAATAATTCTTATGGGAATGGTCAATTATGCTATGCACCATTCAATTGTGGTGACTGAAAGGAAATGGTTAGGAATTCTCTATACCAACTGATGACCTTAACCATTCAGTGGAAGAATGTGTCCAGTGCAAAAATCATACTTGATTGAGAAACTTAGAATAATCCATATAGAATCTCAATTGGAAAATAGGAGCTCTCCTCACAACACCTTGGCAAGTTTTTACTTTGGTGGTATAAGCAATTTTTAACTAGTAAACATCAGTCAAAAAACCAGAGGTGATATCAATAATTGGAAATATCTATCCAAATAAATAAGTAGTATTGGATCGAATGAATGGTTTTATTATAATTAAGGCCCCTATAAAAGGGAACGAGGTGCTCATTTCAAGGGTCAAAACTTTGGGAAATTAAAGAGTGTCTTATACTCAAAGTTGTTTCATCAAATATCTCGAGCACAAATAGATTTTGAATGTAGCACAAGTGTCGAGGAACCCAAGTGCACCAATGCTAGACCATAAGTGGCATAAATCCTTAGCACAAGGGTCGAAAGTGTGGATTCCTCATACAAATTTTGTATTTTAATTTAAAAATCAACCTAATTTACATTCCATGTCTTTTAAATTGCAACATATATAATATAATGGAACCCAATACAATGTAAACCACTCAAAAGAAAACCAATAAGATCAAAAACCCAACCCACCACAACCACCCAATGCAAATACTCAAACTAATGAGGGGTTGGCTATATTAATAACCCTTGAGGAACAATTAAGGGACACTAGAGAGCCTAGAAAAGTCTCCTTGGCCACTTATTTGGACATCATTGTGAATTCCATTGCAAGTGACCAAGGGTAATTGACCTCTATTTATGATTATAGGGAAAGACTGTATGAGTATTATAGCAGTGGTTTAGACATAAACCAAGTCAAAGAACTGGGCATTTCAAAACAACAAGCATTGTCTATTTTTAGGGATCCTAGAAGTGGGAAAGAACTACCATTGACCAAGAAACACATCTCCATTGACTGGTGAATCCATCCCAAAATTAGTCAAAACTTGATGGATAGGTGGTATATGGGTTTTTATAAAACCTCCCTGCAATAAGATCGAGAGGCCTTTATATTCTAAGAGAAAATTATGGGATGAATTTTTTTTGGGTAAGCATGTCAACTACTTTGACATTGGTGAATTTGAGGGGGTGTGTCAAGGGTCCGCACATGACCAATAACATGCCATGCATGAACGTTTGTTAGGTCTTTTTCCCCCCAGGTAAATGCCTAAACCCCCTACCCAACATCCTCCTATTTCAGAGAGCTTGCAACAGGTATAACTAGCCATTTCATCATTAATTTGTAGCCTAGTGCAATACAATAACTTTGTTGCACTATCTTGGAAGGAGGTGGCTGTCAGTGACACTAATAGAGGGGTTGGAGATCAATGTGAACATGAGATTATAATGAGGAGAGGGAACATGGACATAGATTTCATCCATTTTAAACTCACATATGATCAAGATACTTGAAGACATGCCATGGGCCTATAGAGCTAATTCAGGTGGATATTGGTGGCCACTCACCTATTCCAACTGGCTCCTTTTGACAGTTTTAGTTTAGTACGTTCTTTTATAATCCTTTGTAGTTGTGGGTTATACAATTTTTATTATGTATAAATCCCTACACAACTTATAGGTGGATATTGGCAGCCGCCCACCTAATCCAACTCACTTATTTTAGAAGTTTTCATGTCAGTACATTTTTTTGTACTTCCAGGGCCATTTTGGGGCCCTAAACAATGTTTTTTTTTCTTTCCATAGTCCAATTGTAGACAAAGTCAGAGTTTGGAGAAATAATGTGTATTTCTCAAAAGCACATTTCCAATGAGCTATCACTTGCCGAAAACGGAGGCCAAATGCAAAAGTTACGACCCCGAGAAGTTGAGGTACCAACTTACCCATCGGGGCCCACATAACTTTTGGCGTTTCATCTCCTAGGGTTAGGTTTTTGTATGTCTAGGGTTTTGGAATCTATGAGTAATGTTAAAAATTCCTATGGAACCTCATTGTAATCAGTCTACTCAGACAGATGTGCATAGAAACCACATCTCTTCTCAAAGATAGCTACCACCATTCAAGCAAATTGTTTTTAGTTTTGTAATTTTACAGTTTCAACTTTTTTTATTTACTCAATAGAAGTTATTGTTCACTAGATATCTATTGTTGTTATCTGTATCTATGTGTTATTCAATTTAGTATGTTATTTATTTCTATCCGTTCATAAATCTAGATCAAGAGCCTAGTGGACAACATAGCTTGATGGAGGAGGTTAGTATATTAACCCTCTCTATGTTATTCATCGTTATATACTTATTTTGTATTTTGTGTATTTATATCGATATGTTAATGTATGTTTTTTTGTAGTTGTTACATCTAAGCAATAGACCCTCTACACTGATGCATGAATCAGTTCCTAGCCCCACCACTGATGCAACAATAGAGGAAGCATGTTCATTAGGTGCATTGTTAAGAACCAAATATCAATATAGCATAGAAAAACCTCAGAATAAGTACTCAACGCCTTGAAAAAGAGAGAATTTCAGATAATAAGCCTCTTCAAGGGGGAAACCTCCTTTTACCCCACATAAATGTTCAAGTACAAG
>JASDQU010322595.1:0-13034 GCA_032191745.1 Picea mariana | reverse complement strand
AAAGCATGATGATGAAGAGGATTGTGATTTGGATGCCAAGGCAAGGAAAGGGAAGGGGAATAAATTCCATTCAAAATATGAGTCGAAAGGCAAGAAGTTGTATTTGTCTAAAGTGGAGTGTTTTCATTGTCACGAACATGGGCATCTCGCTACTACCTGTCTGAAGAAGAAGAAGAACAAGAAGGTTGTTGGAGCTGCAACTGGTGAGGCCCTTGCTTCGCAATTTGAAATTGACTTCTCTTTTATCGCATGTATGGATTCAAGTGCATTGGGATCGGTGTGGTATTTGGATAGTGGCATTTCCTTCCACATGATGGGAGATAAGGTGATTTTCAGTGACTTGGAGGAGAAAGATCTCAAAATTCATATAGAGATGGGTGATGATGGACGATACACTGTGACTTGAATTGGTACCATTACCTTTCAGAGGGAGTCAGGTAAACCATTTCAATTGAAAGATGTTATGCATGTTCCAAGTCTGAATAAAAACTTGGTCTCAGTCGCAATGTTGGAGGACAGAGGCTATGCCATTGTTTTCAGCAATGGAAAAGCTTTCTTGTGACATAAAACAATAGGTCAAGTCAAGAAGATAGGGATTCGAGTTAAGAATCTCTACAAACTAGAGGTAGATGGCTTCGCTTCCATGATGGGTAAGACAGAAAAAGTGGTGATCTGGGATGAGAGTGAATTATGGAAGAGGCGATTGGGCCATTTTCATCATGGAGCCTTGAAAATCATGCAACAAATATCTATTGGACTTCCAATGGGAACACTTTCTCAGTTAGATCAGTGCAAGGGTGTCACCATGGGGAAGTATGTAAATTCCACATTTCATGAAAAGGAGACTGTGCTTCAGTGATCCTAGAGAGAGTTCACACAGACGTGTGTGGACCATTCTCGGTTGCTTCAACGGCAAAACATAAGTATTATGTTATTATTTTTTATGACTTTTCTCGTAAATGCTAGATGTTCTTCATGCGGAAGAAGGATCAAACATTCTCAAAGCTTTGTGAGTTTAAAGCATTGGTGGAGAAAGAGTTGGGAAATCAAGTGAAGGCTCTAAGGAGCGATAATGGTGGAGAATACATCTCTAATGAATTCAAATACTTCTGCAACAAAGAAGGAATTCAAAGAGAACTCATAGCACCTCATAACCCACAACAAAATGGGGTCACGGAGAGGAAGAATAGAATGATCGTGGGTGTAACATGAGCGATGTTGCATGATCAGGGCCTACCAATGAATTTGTGGGTGGAAGCATGCAACACTGCGGTTTATGTGAAAAATCGTTGTCCTCATAGAGTACTTGGCATAAGTACACCTGAAGAAGATTTCACTAGTAAGAAACCTGATGTTTCTCATTTTAAGATTTTTGTCTCATATGTTTATGTGCATGTGACCAAGAACGCCAGGAAGAAGATGGAGCGGACTACTGAAGTTGGGATATTTGTGGGGTACACAGAAACACCCCATAATTATCGTGTGTATTTTCCTAATACTAAGATGACTGTTATGTGATGGGATATAAAATTTGATGAGGGGAAATCCATGCGGTTGTCGCTTGAGAGGGAGCTAGAATTGCATGTAGAGGAGGAACTGTTGGTTCCCAAAGATGAGTCTCAAGATGTGGATTAGCCACATGAGGAGGTTCATGGAGTGGAGGAAGCCACTCAACCAGAGCCATCCATCAGAAATGGCAGAAAGCGCACCACAGAAGCTGATAGACTAAGAATTGATGTTGAGCAGAATGTAGGAGCCCCTAGTTCACAGCGCAAACAAAGACAGTCTCTTGACCGATTTACTGGATACATGGCTCTCATGAGAAAATGTATTGTGACTGAACCATCTTCCTTTCAGGAAACAGTGCAGGAGCCCACATGGGTAGATGCAATGGTGGAGGAGTATGAATCCATTGTCAAAAACAATGCTTGGGAAATTGTTCCAAGGCCGGTTGATAAATCAGTGGTGGAGGGTAAGATTTTAATCATTTTTCTTTATGTTGATGATTTAATACTGAATGTTGATGAGCAGATGATACACTCATGCAAGTAGGACCTTGCAAAGGAGTTCGAAATGAAGGATATGGGCCTCCTTAATTATTTCCTTGGATTGGAAATATGGTAATGAGATGGTGAACTTTTTGTGTCTCAAGGCAAGTATGCAAGGGAGATACTGGGTAAGTTTCACATGGAGGGATACAAACCCATGGATACTCCTCTTCTAGAAAACTGGAAGAAAGAGGATGCTAATTCTGGAGAGGTAGTGGATGCTATTGTCTATCGACAGTTAGTGGGTTCGCTAATGTATCTAGTGAACACGAGATCAGACATTTGCTATGCGGTTAACCAGCTGAGTCAAGCGATGGTTAAGCCTAGCAAGCTCTTTTGGAAGGCAGACAAGTATATCTTGAGATACCTGAGGGGCACATCTTAGTATGGCTTATGGTATAGACAGACGGATGAGGTGAATCTGCATGGCTTCACGGATGTAGATTGGGCAGGAAGCCCAATAGATAGAAAGAGTACATCAGGGGGTATCTTTAGTATCGGATCTACAGTTGTTTCTTGCTACAACAGAAAATAAAGATTTGTGGCACTTAGTTCAGCAGAAGAGAAA
The DNA here is from genome assembly GCA_032191745.1 of Picea mariana. Taxonomy (NCBI): domain Eukaryota; kingdom Viridiplantae; phylum Streptophyta; class Pinopsida; order Pinales; family Pinaceae; genus Picea; species Picea mariana. Next base: position 10,418 of record JASDQU010322595.1, on the reverse strand, counting down.
TACATGGCAGCAAGTCAAGCTGCATGTGAGGCTATCTGGATGAGAAATATCTTGGTTGGTTTGTTTGGTTCTCATTTAGATCCGACAGTGATTCATTATGATAATCAGAGTTGCATTAAACTCTTGATTAATCATGTGTTTCATGATAGATCTAAGCATATAGATGTCCGGTATCATCATCTCAGAGATTGTGTGCAGCGGAAGATCATGTTGCTTCAGTACATTCCTACGGAAGATCGGGATGCATACATTCTGACGAAGGCACTCACCAGGAGCAAATTCAAATACCATAGAGACAGGATCGAGGTGAAGGATAATCCCTTTATTGTTGAGAGGGAGTGTTGAGATTCAACAAAAAGATCCTAGTGAAATTTATGCACCTACACTAGGATGGAGCCTCAGGCTATTTTTAGGTGGAAGTCTATCTTTAGATGATGAGAAAATTATATTTATAGATGATGTCTATTTATAGATGGTGAGAAAATTCTATTTATAGATGATGTCTATTTATAGATGTTTGTCGACTATTATTATCCCTTAATAATAGTTGGACAATAAATATTAATCTATTATCTCATAATTACTTGAAAATAGTTAACTGAAATGAAAATCAGTTAGCTATAGGAAATTCGAGTTCAAAGGTTGACTGGTGGGACATGGAAGTCGAATTAGTTGTAACTAAGTGACTTGAAGTTGTAACATAGTTATAAGTGTAGTTATGTGAGTTGTGAAGTAGTTTAACTCAGTTAAGTGAGTTAAGTTCAGTTGTACTAGTTGTAACTGAACTTACACTAGTGAGAGTTCAGTGAATTAATTATTAATTAATTCACAATCAGTGATATCACATGCAATTGAAGATTTACCATTGTTAACTACATGCAAGCCAGATCTAGTGGATACCCAGTTGAGATAACATGTGAAAGGGACAATTTGGATATCAGTTGTGATTTGAGTGAAGTGCACTCATGCAATCACACACACAGTGGATGTTCCCATGAGGCATGTGCAGCCTAAGCAAGAGGAATTTGAATTCATTTGCAGGTTTTCCATTAGCAGGGATTGAGTAGAGGAGGTAGGTTGTCTGGGAGTAGTAAATTGGCACATGAATTTGTCAATCTTTGCATGACAGTGTGAGACAATTGTATATTGTACTGAGAGCTCTTGGATTAGAGTTTTGTATGATATTGTTTCATTATCCATGATATACATAATATATGATAGTGGGGTTTTTAGATTTATGCTTTCCCAGTAAAACATCTGTGTTATGTGTGATTGATCTTTCTTCTTGATATTGCAATTGGCGATCATGTTTTAAATTCCGCAAGAATATTTGTAGAAGTGATTTTGTATTTAACAGTGGCATATAATCATTAGATCAGGAAAATCCAGGAAATACATAATTTGTATTAAAATTTCTACAAAGAATCTATAGGGGAAGATGCGGCTGAAGAACGCTTGTTGAAAGTTGTTGTGAAGTTGGGATCTAGAGAAAAGATGGATGTCCCAATGTATGAAGGTAACTTGGATGCCGAAGAGTTATTGGACTGGATAAGGTCCCTGGATAAGTATTTTGACTATGAATATGTCGAGTAAGGAAAGAAGGTGAGACATGTTGTCATGATATTAAAAGGACATGCAACACTGTGGTGGGATGAACTGCAGGCAGAAAGAAGGATCAAAGGTAAAAAGAAGATAAAGAATTGGGACAGGATGGTAGCCAAATTGAAGGCTAAATTCATACCTAGGTATTACCAGATAGAGTTGTTCAGAAAGTTGCAGAACCTGAGACAGAGGGGTATGACAGTGAAAGAGTATACAGAAGAATTTAATAGGCTGAATATTAGGACTGGACAAAGAGAGAAGGATGATGAAAAAGTTGTCAGGTATATAAATAATTTGAGGTATGAAATTCAATATGATATTAGCATGATGATTGTGAGGACAGTGGAAGATGCTTATCAGATTGCATTGAAGGCAGAAGAAAAGTTGGCTAGAAACTAGAGTCAGCGGAACAAAAGTAGAGGCTTAAATAGAGGTAAGGGAGTTGTCTATGATAAGGCACCAAAATCTAAGGATGAGAATGAGAAATCATATGGTCTCTTTGAAAGAGGAGGAAGTTCTCAAATAATACCGTTTGGTGGGAGAAATTATTTTCCTCGAGGAAGAGGAAGAAGTAGAGGAGGTGGAGTTAAATGTTATGCTTGTGGAAAGACGAGACATATGTCTTGGGAATGTCCTGAGAGGAAGAGAGAAGGAGGAGGAGAAGCGTACATTTTGGAATCCCAAAAGAATGTGGAAGCAGAGACAACAGAAGGAGGACAAAATCTTATGATGAGGAAAGTTTTTCTAAAGCCAAAGAAAGAAATAGAATACCCAGTTTAGCGAACGAGGTTGTTCAAGACTGCTTGTAAGACAAAGGACAAAGTTTGCAAGATGATTATAGACAGTGGGAGTAATCATAATTTAGTATCAACATAGATGGTGGAGAAGATGGAGATGGAGAAAACTGCACACCCAAGTCCATACAAAGTATCGTGTTTGTAGAAAGGACATCAAGTGATGGTAAGTTAACAATGCAAAGTTGAATTTAAAATAGGAGGTTATAAATATGAGATTATGTGTGATGTAATTCCTATGGATGTTTTTCATATTTTTTTGGGGAGACTGTGGCAGTTTGATAGGAATGTTATTCATGATGGGAGGACAAATACTTATACTTTGGAAAAAAATGGTAGAACCCACATTTTACTGCCAATAGAAGAAAAGAAGGAAAAGGAAGAAGCCAGTACAAGAATACTTCTCATGAGTGGGAAGGAACTCTTGAAGGAGGTCAAGAAAGATTAGGAAATGCAATGTGTTGTAGTAAGGAAGCCAAGAGTTATCCTTACCAATACTTTTGTGGATGATTTACCTGAAGAAATCCAAGAATTGTTGGAGAATTTTGCTGACATAGTAGTGGATGAGTTGCCTCACTCATTACCACCTATTATGAGTATTAGTAACCATATTGACTTGATTCCAGGAGCCATTTTACCAAATAAAGCAGCGTATAGGTTGACACCTTGAGAGAATGAAGAAGTTAAGAATCAAGTTCAAGAGTTGTTGGATAAAGGTTTAGTGGTATATGTGCACCCATGATGGACACTGTGAAGAAGAAACATAAGTCTTTTAATTGGACAGAGGAGGCTGAAAAAAGCTTCAGAGTGTTGAAAAAGAAGATAACATAACAACCAATTCTAGTTTTACCAGATTTTGGAAAGATATTTCAGGTGAGGTGTGATACAAGTGGAATAGATTTTGGAGCAGTTTTGAGTAAAGATAATAGGCCAGTTGCTTATTTTAGTGAAAATTTGAATGACGCTAAGGATAAATATTCAACATATGACAAAGAGTTTTATGCAGTGGTTCAAGCTTTGAAAATATGGAGACATTATTTAATTCCAAAAGATTTTGTCTTGTATAGTGATAATCAAGCTTTGCAATTTATTACTAGGAAAGAGAAGTTGAATCAGAGACATGCTAAGTGGGTAGAATTCATGCAGAATTTTACTTTTGTCATTAAACATATTCCTGGAAGTGTTAAAAAAGTTGCAAATTCTTTGAGCAAGAGAAGTTTGTTTATACAGGAATTTCAAGTGAAGACCTTAGGGTTTGAGCACCTTAAGGAAATGTATTAGGAAGATTCAGATTTTAAGGAGGCTTACGAAGCATATGGAAATCCTTCGCTGAGGGATAACAACTTATGGTCAGAATATTTGATCCAGGATGGATTGTTGTTTAAAGAAAACCAATTGTGCATACCAAGATGTTAAATGAGAGATAATTTGTTGAAAGAAAAGCAAGTGGAGGTTTAGCTGAACATTTTGGTCACGATAAAACAATTGCACAAATGAGTAGTTTGTATTATTGGCCAGGTATGAGGGAAGATGTGAATAAATTTGTAGACCGATGTAAGATTTGTCAACATGTAAAAGGGAAGAGACAAAACATTGGTTTGTATTAGCCATTGCCTATTCCAGAAAGGCCTTGGGATGCAACTAGTATGGATTTTCTATTGGGATTACCTAGAACCCAGAAGGGAAGTGATTCCATATTTGTTGTGGTCGATAGATTTTCCAAAATGACATATTTCATAACATGCTATAAAACAAATGATGCTACACACATAGCCAATTTGTTTTTTAGAGAAGTTGTGATATTACATGGATTGCCTAGAAGCATAGTTTCAGACAGGGACACTAAGTTTGTGGGACACTTTTGGTGGAATCTATGGAAGAGTTTGGGAACCAATTTATATTTTAGTTCATCATATCACCCTCAGACAAATGGACATACCGAAGTGGTGAACAGGAGTCTAGGAAATTTGTTAAGGAGTTTAGTCACTAAACAAGGTCGTCAGTGGGATCAGATTCTGGCACAGGCAGAATTTGCATTTAACAATTCAGTTAATATAAGCACTAGAAAAAGCCCATTCGAGATAGTATATGGAAGACATCCGAGAAGGGTTGTAGAATTAAGAGAATTGAAACAAGATGAATTTAGGAGCGTTGGAGCAGAATATTTTTCTATAGAAATGCAAAGACTTCATGGTCAAGTTAAGAGGCAGATACAGGATAATGATCAAAAGTATAAGGACAGAGTTGATTAAAAAGAAGGGAAGTTCAATTTGAAGTGGGAGGTGAAGTTTTAGCTCATTTTAGGAAGGAAAAGTTTCCAAGAGGAACATATAATAAGTTGAAGATGAAGAAGATAGGACCATGCAATATCCTTACAAAATTTGCAACAAATGCTTATGAAATTGAGTTTCCAGACAATGTTGGGATATCACCGATATTCAACGTTGCATATTTGTATCCTTATAACAGAGATGACGTAAGAGAATTAGATGACCAGGAAGAGATTCAGTGGGAAGGACAGATTCCTATAGTATAAAAACCTCAAATGGAGAAAATTTTAGAACAGAGAGTTGGAAGGAAAACCAAAAGAAAGTTGTATCATGAATATTTAGTGAAATGGGAAGATCACCCTGTGGAAGATTCAAGTTGGGTAACTAAACTTGATATTTTGAAACATGGCAAAAAAATGTGAGAGCTCATGGACAGGAGTCCATGAATATTTTGGCCAGAGGAGTATGATGTAGGAGCATTGCTATCGAAATCCAAAAAGGTGGACGTGGAATTTGAATTGACAACTCAACACATTGAAGGAGCCAAAACCGACCTTTAACCAACTTGGTAGTGGTGTGGAGATCTTTTTGATTTTCTCTTTAATTAATTAGTTGTATGTAAAGTTGGGCCACCGTTTGAAAGGATAGAACAATTGTAAATCCTTTACACAACTGTAATGTATTACATGTGTAGGATAATTGTTGTATTAGTCATTAGGTTGCATTAATTAAGATGAGTAGGTAACCGATTGAATAGAATGTAATAGGATTTAGATAGGAGGAAGAAGAGCGAGTAAGCTCTGGGTCCTTAGACAAGTTTTCAATTTGTTTTTGTAGGGGATAGCCACTGTAATTATGTTTTCTTTTAAATGAATAGAACATAGAAAATTGATTCAATTGTACAATGTTGATATTGTTTAACTGTTGATATGTATTATGTGAATGTATGATGTTCATAGTGAATAAATGAATAATTGAATGAGTTCAATTGTTTCTCTTCGGTAAGATTATGCAAGGAGTGCATGTAGATCGCGTACGAAGATGTATTTTTTGACTTAAAGATTAGAAGAGATAGCGGGGGAAATTCCATATGCAGAGAGTGCATATTGAGCGCAAGGAGTGTGTGTAGAAACAAACTTGTGTTAAAGTTTGAAATCTCAAGAATTTAAGCGTAGGGGATACCAGAAGGGTATCATAAATTCTTTTGGAAAAGACACAGAGTGCAAGTGTGCGCTAGGGACGAGATTTAATTTCAATTGCCAGAATCTTAGGAGGAGTAGTGGTTTTAAGTCTCTAGAGGAAATACTTAGAAAAGTGCTGCAGAACCCCCTTCTCCCCAAGGGTTGTGCGACCTCCCGGTCTAGGATCTTTTCAAGACTAAATTGAAACAGTCTTTGATTCCCTGTTGGAACCTCTAAGAAACAATCCATGGGTATTTAAAAAATTCCACACGCGTGCACAAGCACTAAGTGAAAGTATTCTCCATGTGACCACGCCTTGTGACCACACGCCTATTCGAAAAGGCGCATCGTGATTTCGAGTATCACGAAGTCCGCTTGCTCGTTCTCCCGATCCTCTGATACCCAAAATTGTGAATTCTTTGAACTTCAATTGCGTCGAATCGACAGTTCACAACCTTCCATGGTTCAACGGATAAGATTAAATCGCGATTTTTCTTTTCGTGAGTTTTCACAACTCCTACCTCCAACTTCCCAATTTACGAATCAGTGACATGTTGATCTGTCGCCACGTGTCCTACCTCAATGAACGACCATGATCATTTCACGATTTGGGTTTCATGAATTTCACTCTACTCTTTGCAAATATTCTGCTTTGTGAAATTCCGATAGATCCTCACGGCTAACCAGTGCGTGAATTCTCCCAGATCTAACGATTTCAAATATTTCGGCTCCTCCTGGATAAACCTTAACCCTCGATCTTATCCAGTATTCAAAATTCCTTTCTGAAGAATTTCTCCCATTCAATCCTCTGTACTTTTTCTTCCTTCGAACTTTCAACTTCTACGCTTCACCTTTGAACGCTTCAACTCTTCAAAACTTAGAAACTTTTCTAAGTATTTCCTCTTGAGACTTAAAACCACTACTCCTCTTGAGCTTTTGGCAATTTAAATTAAATCTCATCCCTAGCACACACTTTCACTATGCATCTTTTCCAAAAGACTTTTTGATACCCTACTGGTATCCCCTATGCTCAACTTCTTGAGCTTTCAAACTTTAACACAAGTTTTCTTCTACACGGACTCCTTGCACTCAATATGCACTCTCTTCATATGGAATTTCCCCCGCTATCCTGTATCTGCCTCTTAACTTGATCATGAAGTCTTTTCATTTCTGTAGCAAAATATTTTGCTCCAACGCTCCTGAATTCATCTTGTTTCAATTCTCTCAAATTTTCAACCCCTCTCGGATGTCTTCCATATACTATCTTGAATGGTCTTTTTCCATTACTTCTATTAACTAAATTGTTAAATGCAAATTCCACATGTGCCAGAATCTGATCCCATTGACGACCTTGTTCAGTGACTAAACTCCTTAACAAATTTCCCAGACTCATGTTCACCACTTCGGTCTGTCTTTCTGTCTGAGGGTGATATGTTGAACTAAAATATAAATTGGTTCCCAGCCTCTTCCATAGATTCCTCCAAAATTTTTCCACAAACTTAATGTCCCTATCCGAAATTGTGCTTCTCGGAAATCCATGTAATCTCACAACTTCTCTGAAAAACAAATTGGCTATGTGTGTAGTGTCATTTGTTTTCTGGCATGGTATGAAATGTGCCATTTTGGAAAATCTATTGACCACAAAAAATATGGAATAACTTCCTTTCTGGGTTCTAGGTAATCCTAATACAAAATCCATACTAATTACGTCCCAAGGCCTTTTTGGAATAGGCAATGGCTGATACAAACCAATGTTTTGTCTCTTCCCTTTTGCATGTTGACAAATATTACATCGGTCTACAAATTTCTTCACATCTTCCCTCATACCTGACCAATAATACAAACTACTTAGTTGTGCAAATGTTTTATCATGAACAAAATGTCTGGCTAAACCTCCACTATGCTTTTCTTTCAACAAATTATCTCTCATTGAACATCTTGGTATGCACAATTGGCTTCCTTTAAACAACAATCCATCCTAGATCAAATATTTTGACCATAAGTTGTTATCCCTCCACAAAGGATTTTCATATGCTTCATAAGCCTCCTTAAAATCCGAATCTTCCTGATACATTTCCTTAAGGTGCTCAAACCCTAAGGTCTTCACTTGAAATTCATGTATAACCAAACTTCTCCTGCTCAAAGCATCTGCAGCTTTGTTAGCACTTCCAGAAATATGTTTAATGACAAAAGTAAAATTATGCATGAATTCTACCCACTTAGCATGTCTCTGATTCAACTTCTCTTGCCTAGTAATAAATTGCAAAGCTTGATTATCACTATACAAGACAAACTCTTTTGGAATTAAATAATGTCTCCATTTTTTCAAAGCTTGAATCACTGCATAAAACTCCTTGTCATATGTTGAATATTTCTCCTTAGTGTCATTCAAATTTTAACTAAAATAAGCAACTGGCCTATTATCTTGACTCAAAACTACTCCAATAGCTATTCCACTTGCATCACACCTCACCTGAAATGTCTTTCTAAAATCTTGTAAACCAAGAACTGGTTGTTCTGTTATCTTCTTTTTCAACACTCTGAATCTTTTTTCAGCCTCCTCTATCCAATTAAAAGACTTATGTTTCTTCTTCATAGTGTGCATCATGGGTGCACATATACCACTAAAATTTCTGATAAAATTTCTATAAAAACTTGCTAAACCATGAAAACTTCTCACCTCAAATATGCTCCTATGTGACGGCCATTCTTTGATTGTTCTCACCTTTTCTGGATCCATCTTCAATTCATTTGAAGAGATCATAAAACCCAAATATATGAGCTCTATCTTCATAAAAGAACTTTTCTTCAAGTTTATTAACAACTTTTCTTGCTACAATGTCCTCATCACTAATGTCAAGTGCTTTAAATGTTCTTCCTATGTTTTGTTGAAAACTAATATATCATCCAGATATACAATGACAAATTTACCTATGAAGTCCTTTAGTACTTCATCCATCAGCCTCATAAATTTACTTGGAGCATTTGTCAATCCAAATGACATGACTAGCCATTCATACAAACCTTCATTTGTCTTGAATGTTGTATTCCATTCATCTCCCTCTCTCATTCTTATCTGATGATATCCACTCTTCAAGTCTATTTTTGAAAAATAGCTTTCTCCACTCAAACAATCCATCAAATTATCCATCATGGGTAAAGGAAATCTATACCTGATGGTAATATTGTTGATGGCTCTGGAATCTGTACACATTCTCCATCCCCCATCCTTCTTTGAACTTAATACAAGTGGCACTGCACATGGGCTTAGACTTTCCCTAACTAAACCTTTATCCAACAACTCTTGAACTTGCTTCTTAACTTCGTCATTCTCTCGAGGTGTCAACCTATATGCCTCTTTATTTGGTAAACTGGATCCTGAAATCAAGTCAATATTGTGACTAATACTCCTAATAGGTGGTAATGAGTGAGGCAACTCATCCACTACTATGTCAACAAAATTCTACAACAATTCTTGGATTTCTTCAGGTAAATCATCCACAAAAGTATTGGGAAGGAGAACTCTTGGCTTCCTTACAACAACAAATTGCATTTCCTGATATTTCTTGACCTTCTTCAAGAGTTCCTTCCCACTCATGAGAAGTATTCTTGTACTGGCTTCTTCCTTTTCTTTCTTTTATTCTATTGGCAGTAACATGTGGGTTCTACCATTTTTTTCTAGATTATAAGTATTCCTCCCATCATGAATAACATTTCTATCAAATTGCCACGGTATCCCCAACAAAATATGACAAACATCCATAGGAATTACATCACACAGAATCTCATCTTTATAACCTCCTATTTTAAATTCAACTTTGCATTGTTGACTTACCATCACTTGATATCCTTTCTGCAACCACGATACTTTGTATGGACTTGGGTGTGTAGTTTTCTCCAGCTCCAGCTTCTCCACCATCTCTGTTGATACTAAATTATGAGTACTCCCAGTGTCTATAATCATCTTGCAAACTGTATCCTTTGTCTTACAAGCAATCTTGAACAATCTCGTTCGTTGAACCGGGTCTTCTATTTATTTCTCTGGCTTTAGAAGAACTTTCCTCATCACAAGATTTTGTCCTCCTTCTGTTGCCTCTGCTTCCACATTCTTTTGGGCTTCTGAAATGTGTGCTTCTACTCCTCCTTCTCTCTTCCTCTTGGGACATTCCCAAGACATATGTCTTGTCTTTCCACAGGCATAAAATTTAACTCCAACTCCTCTACTTCTTCCTCTTCCTCGAGGAAAATAATTTCTCCCACCAAATGGTCTTCTTTGAGAAATTCCTCCTCTTTCAAAGCGACCATATGATTTCTCATTCTCACCCTTAGCTTTCGGTGCCTTATAATAGAAAACTCCCTTACCTCTATTTAATTCTTTGCTTTTGTTTCGCTGACTCTGGTTTCTGGCCAACTTTTCTTCTACCTTCAGTGCAATCTAATAAGCATCTTCCACTGTCCTCATAGTCATCATGCTAATCCCATCTTGAATTTCATACTTCAAACCATTTATATACCTAGCAACTTTTTCATCATCCTTCTCTCTTTGTCGAGTCCTAATATTCAACCTATAA
>JASDQU010322584.1:0-13080 GCA_032191745.1 Picea mariana | reverse complement strand
TTTCATGCAACATCAAGCCCCAAGAAAAATTCTCTCCTGCCAGTGCCCTCCCCATAATCCTTAGCTGACCACCACTGATCAGCTGAGTCGTGAGGGACCCATAAACCCTAACAACCATCGCTGCTACACAATGATAAACCAGGGCATCCATAGCCCCAATACTTACCATGGAGCCTGACATAAAATCCTCCCTCGAACAATACCTCCAGCTTAAGGTAGCCAACTGCCCATCCCCAGGTAATATGAGCTCTGTCGGTAAGGGTGTTCTCCAAAAAGGGAGCTCAGTCAGAAAATACACATCCTCCACCGCAGTGAAGGCTAGCTGCTCACCGTGCACCATAAAACAATGTATATCCAGACTCCACATCCATATCAAGAATTGTAGGAGGTACTCCTGGGCCCGTATCAAGGGGCACTCAAAAAACTTCAGCAACCCACAAGCTGCCAAAGTGTCATGAACCGTCAACTCCTCAATGGCCACAACCTCCCTGAGCTATGACCAATCCCTCTCTCTCCAGTGAACTGGCATCGTCCAAAATGATCACCTGCAATCACATAATCGAGTTCTCGATCAACCATCTCAAACATAAACACATTAAAATCTACAAAAAGAGATAAGTTTCGCACCCATCAGCTTTTCCCCCAAGCCGCGGCTATTTAACCCCACAGGTGCGCACGCATGCGCTCCTATTCACCCCACAAGCATGCACACATGCGTGCCTGTTCACCCCACAGGCGTGCACACATGCATGCCTATTCACCCCACAGGCACGCACACGTGCGCGCCTGTTCATCCCATAGGCACACATGTGTGCGTGCCTTTCAGCCATATAGAGGCGCCTTCAGGTGCCCTTGTCACGAACACAAGTGCACATCATAGCGCACCTGTGCACTACACAGTCGTGCACCCATGCGCAGTTGTTTATCTTACAGGCACCCATACCATGCGTGCCCGTTTCCCTCATTAGAGCACCCCCAAGCGCGGATATCCGAATAACAGGCGCACACCCATGCGTGCATATTTCTCAATCGCTCGTGCACTGGGGGGCCCACACCCACAAAACCCCCTGTATGACCCTCTGTACAGGCCCTTCCCACAAATAGAAAACCTAATTTTATGCAGGACGATAAAAAAAATAACCTAAAGATCGCTAGTCCTGAATTGGCTGCCTCATTCTCTTGGAATCTCCAAATCTCCTCTCAATATTTCTCGTCCAATCACTCTGACAGCAGGTACAAATGAGGTGGCAATGTGGGCCCTACATCTATATATAGTCCTTTTTTCCAAACTTCCAGACCCCTTTTCGGGAGCTCCAGGTGTTTGTTTTCTGATATTTCTTTAGCCATGGGATCAACACCCCGTCCTCTACATCAAGACAGTCCCCAGACCATTTTTCATCCTTAGCCCTCGGGCGCCGTTTTTCCATACCCCGTCCAGGTATGCACACTCATGTTCAAAATTATCAAATAAATGATTATAGGTTCAATTCTCTTCAGATATTGTTCACATCGGGTATTTGGTTGTCATGTGTGTAGGTACTTGGTTATCATACACCAGTGTGATGCCTTTAGGTATATAATCAACACTGGCATGTAATCATTCCCTCTGAATCTCAATTGCATCTCCAGTCACACCCTATGCAATTTACATTTAGGGTTCCTATATCCGGCTCTGCAGTACCGTCAGCTCCATTGCATTGTGGGTACTATCACCCAGTAGCGCTCTCCCCCACATGAGTTGTCCCATTTATAGCCCCCCTTGGAACTTTGACACTCATGTTGTTTTCAACCTTTAGGGATAGGAGTCCTGATAGTCTTACATCATGTCGCGAATCAGCCACATATTCCTTCTCCTCATTTTGCTAGCCTACGCAATGGGCTCCCAGGGCACTTCCTCGCAGATTATTTTGATTGCACTCGCACAACACCATTTACCATCCATTTCACCCATCATCAGTTTGCCCATCCTCAGATTTTCCCTCCATACATTTCCCTACTACAGAAACCATCCTATGGGGCCCCAACCCTCCACTTGTTTTTTACACCAACTTGCGCCATCCTCAGGCCAAGCCATCCTACATTGGGGCACCCATTTTTGTATCTGGATTATTATCCCCACTGATTTTTTAATTCTTTTTGTAATTAAGTCGGTCTTTCCAACATTTTACATAGCTTTTTGTCATCACCTTTGGCGACCTTCCTGGAAAATGCAACCCATGTCTCCCTTGGTTGGGGCATTCCTTATCATCTACTCATGTTGACATTGTCCGTAAACTCCGAGTATCCTACAGGCCACCTATCTATGCTCTCTAAGTTTGTTCACTTTGTCCTGCCTCTGGCACAACTTATCCTAAGTCTCATTGTCCCCCCTGACACTTGACCTCATTAAATTGTTGCAGCCACTTATACTTCGTATATATCCCCAACCAAGGGCAGTCTTGAGTCTCCATGCACCTCAAATTCGTCCATGTATCTTCTTAGTCCCTGACCTCACCTATTAGATTTCACGAAGCCCTTTGCTTCTTGGAGTCGCATATCCTTTTTTATCGACATCAACATAGTTTCTAGAAGGGTGACAGTATCTTAGCTCTCATTACCTTTCCAATGAGAAGTCTTGGATGGCACAGGGAGACCCATAATTTCTCCCTACTATCATTGACCCCCATAACATTCGACTTTGACAGTTTCTCATGTTATGGTGGGTCTTACTTTGTGACTATTGCAGTTGTTTCTTATATATTCCGAAGACCTCTAAAATTGGTTGGGCTATCAATGCCCACTAAATCTGTGATACTTCTTACAGATGTCATTGCCTACTGTTCAGAGTATGTTCCTCCTCAGAACTGTCCTCTGCCTTTACAAAAACCGCCCCTGAGGGCACTGCAGTTGTCTCTATCAACACACAGTTTTAGTTACTGTACAACACCCTTTTTTTAGTTACATGACACAAGCATGGGGCATGTCCGCCTGGTTTGTACACAATTTATTTTACACACCTTGTGGAAGGTTGGATCCTATAGGTTCCCTTCTCCCTCCAACGGGTCACTCTTGATACTCTCACTATCGCTCTTTCTTACAACAATACTCTGAGTAGAAGAAACATTGATGAATTTTGGCTATCCATATGCTCCTAACCTCATCCATCAAGGGGCATCTGTTATCACTGAAATGTCATCCGCAAATGGTTACAGGAATCCAACATCTTCAAACAGCTATGAGTCCACCCATGAACCAAAATTACCAAAAAGCATTTCCAAAAGGTCCAAAACTATACAACCAGTTATAAAATCAAGATGTGCTATGACTACATAGGGCACGCGTGCACATGCACCATCTAGAAATGCAGGAAAAGCACACATGTGCATGATGCGCGACTATGGACACTAAAATCTGTGCACACTTGAGAACGATGCATTTATGATATTGGTCGGCCTCCCACCCACTTCTGGTTCAGCTTCCAAGTTGATTTGACATCCAAATCTCAGCTAGATCCGGCTGGGTGGTTGGTCAAAGACCTAAAGGTGCCCTAAACAACCCCTTTTCGCACTAAAAGTTGGTTGCATAATACCTCAAAGTGATGCTATAAAACAAGGCCATGGATGCACTACATTTTCAAGGAATTCATTTGCAAGGTTATGTTGCTGCTATTCTCTTGAGGAATCCTCTTTTCTCATCAAGAGCATACTAGCACCATTCCATTTGGCCAATCCACATCACCTTTTGAGTGGGTTAGCTTGGGATTCTTTCACCATTTCTTTCAAGTTTCAAAGTTGTAAGAAGAGCTCAATTGTGGGGGTCCAAGAGCCCTCCCTTGGAGGAAGAAGGGACCCAAAGTCCTCTTTCTTCTCAGTGTTTTCTTTTCACTAATACAATCATTTCCATTGGTGACATGAGTCTTGTTTGTTTCTTGTTCTTATGTCCTTATGCTCAATAGTTTAGTTGTTCTTTCCTTTCTTAGTTTAATTATTAGCTTAGTCTTTTATGTTTATTTTTCTAACCCTTTCCTTCACTGTTGTCTTTCTTAGTTGACCCAGCTAAGCTTGTAAGCACCTTTATTTTTCTCATTCAGATGACAAAAGAGGCACAACACAAGGGCTATCCCAAGCTCAACCTTATTTAGTAGTTAAGATCTCCCCTTTTACTAGTTGGTTTATACCAGGACACATCTTTTAGTAGATCCACCTAATAAAATAAAATACAAAAGAGAACGTTTAAACTGAAGGATGAAATTTCATAAGAAGATATCCTGTAGATCGATTTGTAAATCCCATCGATTATTTGGCTGGATAGACAGATCTGGAGAACCATTCCAATATCAAACGTTGTAGAGTCTAATTGGGCATCGGTGGTGGGTTTGGTTCGTGTTGTTGAGTTAAAGGGTTTAGGACCCCTCAATAAAATTGTTGCTAGAAGGAGGGCCTAATGAATGAATGGCTAACAATATTTCACACAACCTGTAGATTCAAAGCAGCCCACATGCATGGCTAACAATATTTCTGATATAATATTTCGCACAACTTGTAGATTCAAAGCAGCCCACATGCATGGCTAGGCATTCTCAAGACAAACCATACACATTGAGTAATCCTGATATGAGTAACTCACCCCAACAAGAGGAAGAACATTTATTCCCTAAAATACCTTATTCTCTTCCCCACGAGGAGTTGAACCAGTTCGAAAGAATCACAAGAGCTTACGCCCGATAAATTGGAGCACTACCCTTAGCTCCATTACCTCCTCATAGAAAAAAAGTAAGAAGACCAGTGGTTGATACCCCTAACCAGGTTTTTGTTCACACAATAGAATACTTGATATATTTCTCCCTCACCGAGATCGAACATCCCCTCAATCTAATCCCTGAAACACCAACTGGTAACTACTCTAGGCTCGAAGATTTTAAATTTGACGAGGAAGGGTTTAACTCGGAACTCTCAGCTTCAGAGTCATACGACATGGAGGATAACAATGATCATAATGAAGAAAGGGGAATCCCACCTCAAAATAATCAAACTTGGTTGGCCATAGATGCTCTGAAAATCCCTGGACGAGTACATAACCTTCCTCGACATCCAGAAAATTTACTCCCTAAATTTGACCATGGAACCTTAGGATTGCCTAAAGACCATATCAAGAAGTCCATACTAGCTATTCGACTGATGAATGTCCAACATGAAGATGTAGTATACAGGATTTGCCATTATACCTTTGAAAATTCAGCCTCTACATGGTATTTTAACTTGCTTGTAGGGTCCATAACTAGTTGGACGAAGTTTTAAAAGGATGTTTTGGACAAATTCGCAAAAGAAACCACTACAGGAGCTTTGATGGCTGAGTTGTTTTCCACCACCATGAGTTCAAAAAAGAAGGTTAAAGACTTCAATCAATGATTCACCACTATCCTAAACAAATTTCAACCCGAAGCTAAACCCACTCAGGAGTTGCAAATCGAAGTATACGCTAATTCTCTCCCTGCTTTCATTTCCATGTTTGTAAAAAGGGTTGCCAAAACAACCCTATCTGAGAATTTCGAGGAAGACCAAACAATTGAATTTCAAATGAAGGTATGTAAAGAATCCCATGTCTCATTAGTTGAGAAGGAAGCTCAACCTCCACCTAGGAGAGGACTCTTGTTGACCAGACCCCCAGGGAAACAAACAGATAAGGTCCCGAAAAGGGAAGTGATGACATAGAAGACCTACAACAAATGATAAAGAAGTTGTCAAATGAAATCATAGGCATGAAAATAAGTGTAGGGGAAAGAAACCAAGGTCAAAGGCACTATAAACCCTTTTTTAAAATAAATCCACCATTCAAAGCAATTCAACCTCCCCCAGCCAACTTAAACATTGATCTGGCCATCTGAATCTTTCTGTACCTATCACCAAGAAAAACATTCTAAAAGAGACTGTCCACAATGGGTGCATGCCATGAATCAGATGGCCAACTGGGTCATAGACGAAGTTTCCCTTACCGAACAATCAAGAAGATCAACGATGAATATTGTTGATCAGGAATAAGTTGACTCGCCGGAAGAAACAACCATGATGTTATGGGACCCTGACTTGTCGATGCCTTTCAATGATCTATTTGAGGTTCAAGAAACACCCGTAGAAGTCTTGGTTGTGAAAAAATGAAGTAGGGGTCAACTGGTCTCAAATGACCTTATCATTGCCCAAACTTCGAGAGGAAAACAAACATCCGATCACCCGAAAGAATATTTTTTCTCCCAAAGAAATCCTATAAACATCCATAGATTCTGCTAGACTACAACATAGTAGAAGATTTAAAAAAATTGAAGGAAAATATATCGGTCATGGACATGTGTAGAATTCCCCAGCAAAAGGACTTTTTGTTACAAGCCTTGAAGTCAATAGAAACTCCTATAACAACCACTGACCAAGGAGAAAATACATCCCTCATGGATCCAAAAAATAAACCAACTGTAAACGCTTGCTCTGAAGATAAAAAGGGAAATCCTTTTGTCCCACTGTTCCTCTTGACATTTGAATTCTTCAACAGAAACCTCCATAATTGTTTGGTTTACTCAGGGGCATCCTCTAATGTTATGCCATTATCTATATGGAAGAAATTAAATGCAGTCCCTTTCAAAAGTGATAAGCTTGTTATACAATTGGATAGAACCCATGTGAAAGTTATGGGAGAACTCAAGGATGTCATGATCATAATGGAAACACACCCGAAATTTGTTTAAGTAATTGACATCATTGTAGTGGATATACCATAATATTATGTAATGCTACTTAGTCAATATTGGTCCGAGAAGTTGAATGGATACTTTAGCAAAGACTGGGCTCACCTTTGATTTTCGTTAAAGGGACACGTGAACATGATCAGGATCAATAGGGAAAGTTACCTCTAACATAATGTCACTGATTTGGAAGCCCTTAATGAACCCTCTTCGGCAGATTTAACTGTGCTAGGAAAATGTTCCCATGACTCCGATTTCAGTAATTTCTCCCCTCTCTGATCTGATGTTCCTCTTACTCAAAACTCTGAAATGACTTTTCAAGAAAATGTACCAATGGTGGCGGAAGAAACCCTCTTTTGTCAAGAACCTCTATTGAAAACCATGAAGAAAATAGGTGGAGAGGAGGAAATTGGTAGGCAAGGAGAAGCAAATGGTTTTCACTCACAAGTTTGGAAATTTTATTTTGATGGATCTAAATCGCAAGAAGGGTCAGGAGAGGGGTGTGTCCTTATTGATCCGAAGGGGAAATAAAATTTCCTGTCTTGCAGACTAGAATTTGAATGCACTAATAACACCGTTGAGTATGAAGCTTTAGTGTAAGGGCTAAAGAAAGGCATATACTTAAGCGTTAAAAAACTAAAGGTTTTCAGAGACTCTGAAATCATCGTTAGGCAAGTAAGGAACACTATACATTGAAACTCTCCCCACCTGAGGAATTGTCAACAAGAAGTGCACAGACTAGTATAACCTTTTGAAGACTTCAACATTACAACGATCCCTAGAGAAAAGAATACTCTTGTTGATTCTCTAGCCAATGTTGCCTCAAGGCTATCCCCTTTATAAGACTATGAAGCCTCCTGGTTCACTGTGGAGCTACTCTACAAACAATTGGTGCCCAAAAATATTGGAAGGTCTTTGAAGGAGATGAACAGATCATAAAAGTTTTAACCAATCAAGAAAATTTTAAAGATCTGGCTATTGACGATGAAATATTTCAGGATCAACTAGTAGAAACCAATCCCCATGAACACAGAGCTGACTCAGATCAATCAGCTGACAAGCCAAGGTTTCACATGATACTGAAAGGGGTATCCAATATAGAAAACCTCTTGGACTTGAGGGAAATATTTAAAGGGTCAACAAACACAAATACAGGGAGATCCTGTCCCATGTATGAGACTGTAAACCTAGGAACCCTGGAAAACCCTAAAAATATAAATCTAGGCAAGACAGTGTATAAAGAAGAAAGGAAGGCCTATCTCAAACTTTTTAGAGAATATCATGATGTTTTTTCATGATCCTACCGATATATAAAGACTTATGATACTCGTATCATTCAACACACAATCCCGTTAAAACCCGGAGTAAAACCCTTCCAACAGAAGCTCCAGAAGTACCACCCATCTCTGGAACCCCTTATGTGTCAGGAGTTAAAGAAATTACTAGATGCTAAAATTATCTTTCAGGTTAGACACTCTGCTTGGGTAGCAAATTTGGTTCTAGTCAGGAAAAAGTTTGGGGAGATCCGCTTGTGTGTGGATTTCATAAACCTCAATAGAGCATCCGAAAAGGACAATTACCCAGTCCCACTGATGGAGCAACTCTTGCAAATCGTGTCTGGTTCTGAGGTTTTTTCCCTGCTGGACGGTTTTTCAGGTTATAACCGAGTTCTATTTTCAGAGGAAGACCGATTAAAGACTACCTTCCGAACCAAGTGGGGAACATTTTCTTATAAACGCATGGCCTTTGGGTTAATAATTGCAGGGGAAACCTTCCAAAGAGCCATGGACGTAGATTTTTGGGGACTAATCAACAAGTGTGTAGTGGTTTATTTGGAAGACATGAATTTGTATTCAAAGAATAGGGAACATCACATCCAACACCTAACCCAGATTTTTTAGAGGTGTAGGAAATACAGTATATCTTTAAACCCTAAGAAAAATATCTTTGGTGTCGAGGAAGGGAAACTACTAGGTCATATTATATCTCAAGAAGGAATTTACATGGACCCAAAACAAATTACGAAAATAGCTCATCTTCCGTTACCCCACAACAAAAAGGCCATGCAATCCTTCTTTGGGAAAATCATTTTTGTGAGGAAGTTCACCCCCGATTTTGCTGAAAGTATCAAACCCTAACAAAAAATGATCCACAAAGATGCTGAATTTAAGTGGGATGATGAACGAAAAAGTGATTTCAGCAATATTAAGACTGCAATATATCAAACTCGAGTGTTGTGAATTCCCGACTTTAAAAAATATTGTTTCCTCTACATTTTTTCTCCGACCAATAGTTAGCTACAGTATTGACTCAGAAAGATGATGACAACAATGAGGTGCTGATATATTTTATGAGCACTAATCTTCAAGGGGTCGAACTAAATTACCCTGCTATAGACAAATAGGCTTATGCGGTGTACAAGGTAGTAAAACATTTCAGTTCTTGCATCCTAAAAAACCACACCAAAGTCATTGTGCCTCATCCTGCAATCCGATCCCTATTCAATCAACAAGAGATGGGGGAAAGAAGAGGAAATTGGATGGTAATAGTCCAAGAATTTGATCTAGATATAAAACCTGCCAAACTAGTTAAAGGACAAGGATTGTGTAAACTGGCCGCTGAAGCCCAGGACCAAGTAAATGAATACCTTGGGTGGGAGAATGAATTGACATTATGGTGCAGTGAAGCTTTATATGTTCCCCGGGGGCAGGAGTCTTGGTATGGGAAACTAACTTATCTTCTGCATCATGGGACTTGCCCAAAAAAGCTAAACCCTAAGGAAAGGAGAGATCTCAAATTAAAATAGACACAATATCGCCTCATAAATTCTGTTCTCTTCTGCATTAATTATGATTGGGTATTTTTAAGATGTATCGAACGAGAAGATGTAAACAAGTTTCTAAAGGAGCTCCATGATGGTCCTGTATGTGGACACTTCATAGAGAATACCACTACGCAAAACATATAGAGAGCCGACTAGTATTGTCCTACTCTATTTAGAGACGCTCACACATACGCTAGAAACTGTAAAACTCATCAAATGAGCGATGGGAGGGAAAAGATAGAAGTTGTCCCACTCTAACCTGTGTCCATATCCAGACCATTCGAGTAATGAGGGTTATATGTCATAGGAGAAATTACACTGAGTTCTTCAAAACAACATAGACACATACTGACTGCCACAAACTATTTCACGAAATGGGCAGAGGTCGTCACTCTGACTCATGTAAACGAAAAGGTGGTAATCCAATTCATAGAGAAACAACCAATCATGAGGTTCAGTATGTCGTCCATTATTGTTTTTGATAATGCCTCTTACTTTTCTTCCACCCTATTAACAGAGGTTTCTCTATAAAAAGAAATCATAATCAGATACTCTGCAAACTACTATCCATAGGGGAATGGAGTGGCAAAATCAACCAATAATAACTTAGTGAGGATATTGAAGCAAACAATTGCAGACAATCAGAGGAATTGGCATAGTTCACTTCATAATTCCTTATGGGCTGATAGAGTAACACTCAAGAAAGCTATAGGGAATTGTTGGCACAAGGGGCAGACCTAGGGTTCAACACTACAAAAATGCAACAACAAAACCCTAACTACCAGCCCTTTCGGCAACACTTGCGAAGTAGATGAAGTCTCACCCGAGCTAGAGGCAGAGGTGGTTGTAGGACTCCAGTGTCTGGAACCTTATCTAGGATACATATCTGTGATTACAACACCTTAACAAGCACTTAGTAGTTATAGTTCATTAATATTCAGTCTTATTTTACAGCGTAGCTAAACCCTAATAAAAGATCAACACAACATCCATACAGATTCAACAGATCCAAGCACTAAGCATACTAACATAGATCAAATCTAGCATACATTCATAGTATTCATCACTAAGATACCATATTAGATCCATTCATCATCTACAACGCACTAAGAATTTAACCATATAAACAAGATATCAACTATAAAGAATTCACACCACATAGACAAAGAATAACCAAAGCACATAGCAATCATGACACAAGATATACGTGGTTCACCCCCACCCTGGGGCTATGCCCACCAATTCTTCATCTTCTTTATTAGCTTCCTTCAATCCTCTTACATGCACAAAGCCTCAAGATCAACTCTGCAGAGGACATGAGATCTGCGCACTCTCTCCTAGATCATCCTTCCTCAAGCTAGGTTACAGCAGAAAGCCTCTTACAGTCAGTGAATAACATTTAGCACTCAACACACCAGCCTCTTAGATGTATCTTACATCGCCTAGCTACTTATTTATATATTACAAAAATAGGCCTAACATGGGTAAACCCATGGGCCGACATCCCGATACCCATTACATAAACCCAAAACCCAAAAATCCCTAAAAGGGGGTTGAGATCCCTTGATCTCCACTTCGACTTGTGCTCCGCCTTTGATAGCCTGTTGAAGTCCCAAAAATAGGTGAAACATGACCAATAATCCTCAAAACTTGGTCAAGAGCCAACAGGCCTCCAACACTCACCTGTGACTCGTCCTGAGTCACTCTGATCTGGGTAGCTCTGTTTCAAATTCCTTGAGCTTGGCTCGAGCTGCTTCAACTTTTTGTTGTGCCACAGCCTCCTGTTTAGTGAACTCTTGGATAACGGCTTCATTGACAGCTCCTTCTAGGCATTGTTCAGTTGCAGTGACAACTTGCTCCAGTTCTTGTCCCCATCCTTTGATTTCTACGAATATTTGGCAAGCCTCATCCTGTATAGGTTGGAGCCTCTAAGTCACTTACATGACTCTGCTTTGAAGAGTGTGGACCTATTGTTGAGAAGTGCACTTCTCTTGTGATCATTTCATCCGTTCAATAGCTGACAGGGGCTTCAACTGTGCCTGTATTATTTTTGCTTGTTGCTTCGCCTCCTAGAGCTATGACTCCAGTGCCTTTAATTCCAAATAATTTAGTGAGTCGCTCATAAGTCTGGACACTAAGATCACTTAATTGGTTATAGTCCATGGCAAGGGCCTTTATTCTCTGAACAACACTTCGAGCAGTTTCTTCTCTTTGATCCCTCACCTCCTGTGGGGTGTTAGGCATTGCGCGGAGCTCTAAGTCTAATATTCTTTGCTGTAGATGTTGTATAACTTCCGCAAGCTGCTCTACGTGATTTGTGACTTGGTCTTCTAGCTCGGGCTCTAAATTTGTCACAGAGCGGATTTCTCTATTGACTACTTCTTTCGCTTAGAGTTGCTCTGCGAGAAACTGTTCTTTTTCTTGTTGAATCTATGCTTTCTCCTCTTCAAACTTTGTTTGGAGAACAACCTTCTCCTGCTCTGCAACTCTGCATTGTTCTTTGAGAACTGCTTGCACTTGCTTCAAGGCCTGGGTGGCTTGTTCGATTTCTTCTTGTGCATTATGAAGGCAAGCTTCAGTCGCATCGTCTAGTCCATGGAGTTAGGCTAGCTCATCTCCCAACTCTGGTTCTCCCGATGGCAGGGGCACAGTGGACAATGCGTAACTAGACTGAAGGTCCTGTTGTACCCCTCGGTGTTTGACTTCAATTCTGTCGTACATCTCCTCTTGCTTGGATTCCTGTTTCTACAGGATCTCTTGCGAAGCATCGCTTACAGCTTAATGATGAAGTCAAAGTTGTCGACAGTGAGCACAGTCTTCATCTTGGTCAACGTGGCTTAGGATTTCTTCCGAGAAGAGGGTTTCAAGGGAGAAACCTTTCTCTTCTTCAAGGGGTCAGCTTCATCTCTAGGCGGTGTTACTTATCCTTGCTTCTGCCCATCCTTTTTGTCGTTTAGTTCTTCTACTTCGTCACCACCCCTCAGTCAAGTGATACAGAAGAATTCTTTTCCGATGCACTGCATAAGTCTTGGAATTCAGTGGTCTTCTTCCTTCTGTTGGTGTTGGGTGTGTCCTGTTCTTTGTGAACAGCCTCCGAGCTATCAAGTTCGAGGTCCGACATCTTTACAGGGTCGGCAGGAATAAGGAGGTCTGATGACCAGTCCTTGGTTATCTCCTTGAGGTCCTCTTCTATGATCTTGTAGTACGACTGAAGCTCCTCCTTGTGCTCATCTTCTCACATTGTGATATAGATGAAGTGTTGATCTTGTTATAACCCTATAATTCATAGAATCATCTGTTGACTGGAAATTTTTCATTCTGGGTGTATAGGTTTGAAATAATATTTCATGTCTGCAAATTATTTTCAAGGGAAGCAGTGCACCAAACCCTAAAAAATTCATTAAGCCTAAGTTTTGCCTCATAAAAAAAATTTGCACCTAGAGAATAAAGAACACGCTTAGATTGACGGTCAATCTATCGACGCGTAAATCAATGGCTGACAGTGGATTCCGGACCCCCCTGACTGTTCTTCTTTTAATGGGAGGGG